>JAJOZX010001556.1:732500-845000 GCA_023014485.1 Bathynomus jamesi
ATACGTATCAAAATTTTAAAATGTGTTTTAATTAAGGGTGAATTAAGGGTGAATTGATTAAAATCGTTATGATTTGAAGAAAATAGATTAACTCAAAATGACTAATTAACGTGTCTCATTAAAATTAAATGTTAAAATAAATGAATAAAACTTGTCACTTATTTAAAAATTGAAGTTACGCTCGAAAGTGAGATTTATTTTCGTTAATTTATCATAAGTTATTAACGATATTTAACACTTATTAGTTAATAAAAACGAAACGTAACTTAGTATTTATACTATAACAAAAAAGTGCCAGCGTTCGTAGCGAGTGAGTAACAACTTTTCCCTATAAGGATGCGAAGACACTGAGGTCGGGGTTCGAACTCCGATGATGTTAGTAATAATAATATGGGAGTTAGCGCAATGGGCCGGCCGCATTAGTTAGCCTGAGCACTGTCCCAGTTTCTGGTCCTCTTGACTAATTATTGTACTAAATAAGTACTAAAACGTTATTAAATGTCACAAAAGTGAATTGTCATCCGCGTGAGGCGTGTGCGTGAGAAGTATGAGCTTCAAGGTCACGCGTAAATGAACTATTAAAGAAAAAAAAAATTGCATAGAAGGGTTTCGACCTCGTCTCATTCGATTCGGAAGGCGGTATAGAATAACCCCTACGACAGGGGTGCGAACCTTTTTACAATCGCTCGCCAAAAAAAAAAAAACGCGTAAACCATAAAAAAATTCGCGTGCCCACCAATCTTTATATATATTACACCAAATTATAACATCAAGTCTATTATTTCATATTCATTATTTGGCTAACAATTTTTATGCTTAGGCGTGCCAGGCAAATTTGATCGCGTGCCTAAATGGGCACGCGTGCCATAGGTTCGCCACCACTGGCTTACGATAAGCGCAGTTGCGCTATTTTTCGACTATTCATTCGCGATTATTTGTCATCGTTTTTACTATCTACTCATTTTCAACGTAAATAAATCAAACCTTTTTCAACCTAAATTGTTTATTATTAATTCACATAAGTTGAGTGTATTTTAAAAGCCAGTAATGCGCTTTAGTAAAAAATTTAAGTCGCATTTACGTTAAAAACATAAGAGGTCTCAACTTACAATCCTATTAAATGCGGCTCGGTTAGGCGAAAGGAGTAGGGTAATGCGTATTGTTTAACGCTATCGATGCGCAAAAAAAAAACTCTTTTCCTTTGAATTATAAAAGGACATTTTTCAACATAGTGAAAGGTTTGGAGAAACGTTTCGTGTAATTCGGTGGGAACTTCCTTAAAGCTTTGGTGATATACTTTTCATTTGAAAATTATTAATTTTAATATATGGATGGTAATGTGTTACGCGTATTCGTATACTTGAAGAAAGAGGGAGCCATTCACAATTACATAGACGCAACTCAGTTACATTTAAATTTTAAGGAAACACACTTTCTTCAAGTTTTACATTGATAAGATTTTAAACAAAATCATATATATATATATACTGTATATGTTACGGCTTTTAAAAGGCCAATATGATGGCATTTTGCAAATGGGCATTAAAATGCCGGCCACTTTGCAAACAGGCCGGCATATTGGCCATTTTGCAAAATGGCTGGTTAGGCTGGTTATCCAGCCGATCATTTTGCGAAAAGGCAAAACTTCAGTTAAGAGATTCAATTCAGTTCGATTGAAATTATTGAAATTTAAATTATTGAATGCCCGGTTAGGTTAACTGAATGCCCGGTTAGGTCAACCGTCCGCCCTTGACGATTAGTTAGGTTAAGGCGTGATATTTTCGTTAAACAACGAAAATATCACGCCTTAACCTAACCAATCGTCAAGGGCGGAGTTAGTTGACCTAACCGGGCATTCAGTTAACCTAACCGGACATTCAGTTGACCTAACGGCCATTCACTGTCCAGTTCAATGTTAAGTTCTGCCTTTTCGCAAAATGGCCGGCTGGATAACGAGCCATTTTGCCGGCCTGTTTGCAAAGTGGCCTGGCATTTAATGCAATTATGCAAAAGGCCAATTTTGCAAAAGGCCGTAACATATATATATATATATATATATATATATATATATATATATATATATGATACACACAGACCGTGCATGGAACAAGGAACTCTTCTAGGATAATTGAATCCACTATAGTCCGAATAAGTAATGGTAAATGACAAATACCATAGTTTTTCTTTTTCATGATGCTAGCCCGACGCGGGCAACGGGTCACTCGCAAAGAGGTCCCAAAAATATAGCTTCCCTCACCAGCTATCTGCAAAGCAGATAGGATCCAGCTTTGGGATATTTTTGGGACCTCTTTGCGAGTGACCCGTTGCCCACGTCGGGCTAGCATCATGAAAAAGAAAAACTATAGTATTTGTCATTTACCATTACTTATTCGGACTATAGTGGATTTAATTATCCTAGAAGAGTTCCTTGTTCCATGCACGGTCTGTGTGTATCATAAAAAACCTCAGGGAACCATTCTGAGTTCATTCCCATATATATATATATATATAGGCAGACCATTTGATATATATCCAGTATATTAAATGGTCTGCAAGTTCCCAAATTCAAGGATTTGAACTATATTTTAAGTTCCACAAAGTGGAGTAAACACATTATTCCACGCGTTTATGTAAACGATATATATATATATATATATATATATATATATATATATATATATATATATATATATATATCATCGCGAGTCGAGAGAGACATTAAATAAGATGGAATAAGGAAAGAGAACTGCTCTGCAGTATTTCAAACATTATAATGAAGTGTCATATCAGTTTAAATTGCCCGATCGCAGAGATAGTTTACAAAACGAAACAGAAGTGTGCTTACAGCGTTGCGAGACTAACAATAGTCTTGCAAGCAGTATTCCGACTATCTTGAAATACTCGAAATAAAGGATGATTCAAACGTTTTCGTTACACACTTGAAAGTACAATAACTCCTTCAGTAGGTATAAGAACTTGCACAAGGATCGATACCATTTTTTTGAGAGAGAGAGAGAGAGAGAGAGAGAGAGAGAGAGAGAGAGAGAGAGAGAGAGAGAGGTCTTTTCCCATATTCCGAAAGCCCTGCGAAGAACGACCTTTGGACTCCATCGATCTCAAAATCTATAAAATGAGCGGAGAACAAGTTCCGATTGCCCTCTTGTGGCTCCTGACGATTCTTCGCTTCCTTTGTCAATTCCACTTTCATCACACAATTAGGATTAAACGACAATAACACAGACAACCCTTATCTCCTCGCCCATATATATATATATATATATATATATATATATATATATATATATATATATATATATATATATATATATATGTAAACTATCTTCCTGCCTTTTTTTCATATCTAAATTTTCCAATAAGGGCATAGGTATGGATCAAATAAATCCAGCTAATGGATGGTTCATTTTCATGTTAATTAACACGTGGGAGATGTGTGTGGTTATATTTATTTAATGCTAAAGTCCAATACATTTTTTCGTTGATCGAAAAGATAATCTTTGTTACGTAAACATTTTATGTTCGTACGAGTAGTTTTTCAATGAATTTAATTTTTCCTGAAAATTTTGATTTGATAACCAAACGCGTTTATTTTTCTTAGCTGCGCGCCATACAATGCCTACAAAACTTATTCGTTTTATCCTTTTCTATTCTACCGCATTCACATTAGTGAATATTAGTTATTACTTTGGTATCATCCCACTCAATGTCATTTCCATTTTATTCCGCGTTCGAGAGTGGGCAAGTCGAGAGTGAAAATTTCAAAGGAGGTATTTTCAAATCGGTCTATTCCCAGTTTATGCCATTTTGATTCTTATTCACGGCTTTCCCACTTTGGGTCAAGTTACTGTAGGTTAGGCTAATGGTAGGTTAGGTTAAGTTAAATTAAGTCTGGTTAGGAAATATCAGCCATTACCATTTGGCGCCTTTACTCCGAATGGGAATAGGGTGAAATGGCTTCTCAAATCGAGAAACTCTTTTCCCAAATGTGGACTTATCACTTTGCGTATTTTCATTTGCGGACTGCAGAAGGAAATGGAAATGACAGTGAGTGGGAAGTAATCATTACTTTCCTTTCAAAATGGATCCGCAAAGAAGGACGGACTCTATTGTCAAAAATTCGAGTTCATGAAGAAGTCGGTCTGATGAACTCCCGAAGTTAAATAAGTTAAAAGACAAACGCGTCGCGAAGGGATTAAGAACTGTTTTGACCTTCCTTTCCAAACTCTCAAAAAATTATGTTCATTATCCAGGAAAATTCAGTTAATGTATAATAATTTTTCAGAGAAAATAACACGGACAATATGACCAAAAAGCACTTCTGGATGGTTTAGGCAGGATTATCTCAACAACCTCTCATTGTCAGGTGCCACAATTCACAAAAGACAAAAGATTAGACAGTCAGTATGGGACAAAGTGAAGTTTCTAGTTCGTTCGATGAAGAGAGAGAGAGTCACCTTAACTTGCAGAAACATCTAAGTGACAGTGAGTCGGCAAACCATGAAGTATCAGAATAAATGGTTCGGTGAAATTCTGCAAGAATTTTTGGATTGGTGCAGCCTTCACAAATTTTTGTTTAACACTGATAAATATGCAACATTTTCAGAATAACTGCAAACTTATGATTTTGAAAGACAGTCAACTGCAGGGAATAAGAAGTTCAAAGAGGGAATAATAGTTCTTGTAACTTGCAACAAGACAGGTTCTGAAAAAGCTCCAAGCTCCAAGCAAAGCTTGTTGGAATAAGTAAGAATCCAACATGCTTTAAAAACGTGCAGTAGCCTAATGGTAAATAGCTGGGTTGCTAATCTGAAGATCCTGGGTTCGAATCTCGACTGGGGCTTTATATTTCAACAATTAAGGTACTTCTCTGGGTGGAACTCTTGGTGGGTTAGTGGTTGGATCTCACGTAAAACTGTAGGTCCTCTCCACTGTAGGTCCTCTCCGCCATATGACCTTCCAAAATGTTACGAAGGAAGTTAAACAACCCCACTTATTATTATTATTATTATTATTATTATTGAACGAGTGCAGAAATCTTCAGAAATTTGGACACAAGAAACTTCACCAAGGGAATAAAAAGTTTGCATTGATCCTTGACAAGCGTGTCAAATATTGGCATCTTTTAATTATTGATCTTTTACATCAAGAAACACAAACTTCCGTTTTGCAGCCACTCCATCAATGAATCTTTCAGCATGTAAAATGTCACGGTGATTCTGAAGTTAGTTACTTTCTTTGATTCTTTTGAAAAACAAAGGGTGTATAGTAGGACTGTATAGTAATAAACGGGGAAGACCGATTGGCTGATGTGACTAGTGAAGTTCCGCAGGGCCCGTTTGGGCACCAGTACTTTTCATAATATATATTAACGATCCTTACGTAAACTTATTAGGTAAAATTTCAGAATTTTCGGAAGATACTTAAATTGCAAATAAAGCAATCAACGATCTAAATAATTTGATGGAGTTGTCTTATAAATGGTAAATGTAACTCAACGTTGATATACTGTATAGGCCATCACAATGTGTTTAACTGTACACTGGTAGATATAGGACGTAAAATGTAGCCTTGGAGGAAAAAGATTTAAGACTCATTCTTACTATAGACCTGAAACTTTCAGAATAGTATTTAGTTAATAACAGCAACACTATAATTAAGTACTGGGTTTCACTCTCTTAATTTTGAGTATAAATCTAATGATATTGTTTTAATAAGTCGTTTGTTTGGGTTCACTTAGATTAAACTCTTCGGTTTTGGTCGCGGTAAGCAAGGATATAGACTAGGTCACTCGGGCATGGTTAATTAATCATTTTTAGGAAAAAGTGATGAATGCTGAAATTTTCTAATTAATCAATGATTAACTGATTAAAATTATTACAAATTAAATACTTCTGAAAAGAGAAAGAAAGCGCTTTATTGTTTCCGTTGCGTGAGATAAGACCGAAGAAAACATTTTGCTCAAACATTTAGTTTGCTTTAGTTCAAGAAATCAGGCATGGGCGGATTAGGCAGTTTATACACGCAAAAAGGCGCCAAATTCAAATGATACATTACAATATGATAATAAAAACCCACTCTATTAGACAGAGTTTATTTCCACAACAGTTTCGATGCCCACTGGCATCCTCTTCGGGAGGATATAGAAAAAAGAATGAACCAAAAACAAGAGGGAAAACAGTCCAGGGACCATTAAGAAATTCGCACCTAGGTTAGATTTCGTTCTCCCGACACTGGAAGGGCATTTTCATTAAAGGGACCCGCTTATAAGTACATTCGCACAAATTTAAAAATTTAAAACTATCTCCTTGTTCTATACATACAGATTCTATTATTTTTTTTACATAATTATTACATTTATTATTAAATTTATTACATTTAATATTGGATTACTACTTATTACAGAAATTATAAATTTATTATTACAGTACATTGTTGTTTATTATACAGAAATTAGTGCAAAAAACTTATATACAGAAATTATAAACCGAAAAACGAATGAAAAAGGCGAGAAGGAAACAATCCAGAGACCATTAAGAAATTTGCACCTAGGCTAGATCCCGTTCCCCCGACCCCAGAAGGGCATTTTTATTAAAGGGTCCCGCTTATAAGTACATTCGCACAAATTAAAACTATCTTCTTGTTCTATACATACAGATTCTATTATTTTGACATAATTACTGCATTTATTATTGCATTTACATTTTTTAACATTTATTATTATTACCTTTACACTAATTATTAATTTATTTTATTACCTTTATTATTACATTTATTGCATTTATGAATATTTATTTCCACATTTATTACTTCCATTATTACATTCACATTTACGTTTATTATTCCATTTACAGTTTACTGAAAAAAAAAAACACGAATGAACCAAAAGCGAGTAAGGAAACAATCCAGAGACCTTTAAGAAATTCAGACTTAGGTTAGAACCCGTTCACCCGACTCCGTAAGGGATTTTTTGACCAAGAATCTCATTAAAGGGTCCAACTTAAGTACCTTCGCACAAATTAAAATTATCTTCTTGTTCTACACATACAGATTCTATTATTTTTCTTTTGACATAATTATTACATTTATAAAGTACTTTACTTGATTCCCAATCTATAGCATGATTATTTTGGCTGGCGTGATAAAAAATGGCATTATTAGTATTACAACTTCTGAAGGCATATTTGTGTTCTTTAATACGGGTTTCAATATTTCTTCCAGTTTCTCCTACGTATACTAAATCACAACTTTTACAGGGAATGCTGTAAACATAGGCTTGTTCCTGTTTTGCAACGTTATTCATAACCAATTTACTTTTCACGGTAGACGAATATTTGAAACGCCAAAGCAAACTTAAAATCTTTCGTCGACGGTTTTACTCTTTCTAAGCCGGCAATGTAAGGCAAACTCACATTGTTTTTGGTTCATTCGTTTTTCTGTATCCACCCGAAGAGGATGCCAGTGGGCATCGAAACTGTTGTGGAAATAAACTCCGTCTATTAGAGTGGGTTTTTATTATCATATTTTCACCTTCACGTAGAAAAAAGTGAAGTTTTTTGCAGATACATTACAAAATTTAAGGTAAAATGATGCTGAAATTGAGGGAAATTAATCATTTCCCATCATTTCTAAAAATATTTTTTGATTAATTAATGATTAAATTTGAAACAATGATTAACTGATTAACCGATTAACCTGCTCACAGGAAAAACATCAATAAGAAACTGCTCAATTCAAACCTTTTATTTAAACACAAATTTATAATACGAACGAAAAAATGAAATTGGAAATTATTTTTATGCAAAACATTTGTCTACTGTTCATTTTAATCTTCTATTAAACATGAAAAGGGGGAAGGGTGATGCTGCCAGGCGTAAGACGACGAAATAGCAAAACCAAGACGATGTTGTAAATCTTAGTCGCAAGCATAGCAACGACAAAAGCGCAAAACGACGATGTTCAAGATATTACTGTATAAACTTGCTATAATTTTTTACTTTGTATTTTATTAAAGGGAGAGTAAATTGGGATACTATTTAGTTTAAGTTAAGGAGTAGGCCAATGTTCCTTTTGCAGTAAATGTAGTGAGAGGTGCTGGCCGGGTCTGGATTTAGAACACTATGAGTTCTGAGATGATTCTCTCTCTCAAAAACTTGGGTAATATCTAGAGCGGAACTTCAAGGCTTTGTTAGCCTGTAACTTCTGCAACTACAATTATTTCAAAAGCCAACAGCTATGTTATAATGTTTCAGACCAACAAAGACCCTAGGATCCTCTCGTGGCTGGTCTACCTAACTGTGTTCGTAATTGTGTATTGTGCATGTCCTCCGTGGTGGAGGAGGGGACCTACAATTTTACGTGGGTTCCGAACCACAAAGAACATAAGAAATTTTTATAGTGGGCACACTAAGGGCCACTTCGGCCCATCGAGGTGGCTCCACTATGTAAAAACTGCCTGTACATTGGCAACAACCAATTTTTACAAACCTAAATAATTATCAATTTAAAACTAAAGATAGAATCTCTGGATCCAGAGGATCAAGTCATAATAGACTACTATCCACAAATATGTTACACTCTATATCTATTTATAATCGACATGCAAATATATCAGATCCAAAGAATCCAGTCAATTTCACTAAGGTATCCATCAATACCAGTACCTTGCCAACCAAAAATAAGTCACGGTCCATATCAATTTACAATCATAAACATTACAATATATATACTTAGGAGGAAAAGTGTAGGTGTGGCTGTAAAGACTGTACAGTAATGTAGAAATGTGTGTGCACCCATTTTGGGTCTCCCATTTAAAGGTGTTTGTGGGGCAAGTGAAGATCATGAGTTTTTCAATACCGCACAGTACTATGGGGGGCACCGCTCGGCAGAGGAATCTCTTTAAATGGGGTGTGTAAGGACAGAGAGTATCCCCTAACCCAAGATGCTGCCTCCCTATATCCCACAACACTTGTAAAACTATGTTTTCTTAAATTTGTTCTACATCTTGGCTTAAATAATTTCATACTATGACCTCTAGTCTGGTTATTGTGATCTTTAATGAAGAGAGAATCAAACTCTATCTTATCCAACCCTTAATTTTACTACCTTAAACTATACCCAATCTATCAACATATGCGTCTAATCGATTTTTAAATATGTTTATAGACGTGCTACTAATTACTTCTACTGGCAAACTATTCAGCTATTTACTATTCTATGCTTAAAAAGTTTTTGGCAACTGCTGTCTCGAACCTTCTACTTGTCAACTTACACCCGTTATTTCTAGTCCTATTATATTGAGATATTTCGAAAAAGTTATCTCTGTCTACGTTTATTTCCTCTCCAGTGCATGAAACATATGGAAAAAACTATTACTCAATTATTCCAGAAGGGTAAAAATGGTTATGATATTGATGCTCACGAAGAAGAAATAAGATTCTTGTCAAACCTTCTGAGAAGTGAAGAACTAAATAAGTGAAATACGCAAGAAGATAATGAACCATCCCCTAGAACCCTCAATGATAACACTGGTCAACAAAGATTTTTCATCAGAGTAAACTTTGTGGTGGCTGGATAGCATTTTTCACGCTGATTCCAAAACTGCATTCAGATTTTTTCTAGCACGTCTAGTTTTCAAGATGAAGGCATATATATAACTACACAGATTTAACCATTTTAAATAGGCAAAATACTAATATTTCAACATTTGATTGTGTTTTTTAGTTTATTCATCTTATTTATTTATTATCTTAATTATACATCTTATGTATTTCAGGTGTGAGCTTTTACGTCTAGCAGCATTGTGATTCAGGCAACAACGCCGTGCTTTGTGTGTCAAAAGATCAGTCCAGTCCAAGAACTTGTGTAAAGTTGGTGTACATTTTTTTTGAATTTATAGTTTGCTCAGGTCAGTCAACATGCCTCGACAATGTAAGAATGACCCCGACAAGTTCTGTTTCGTATGCGGCCAGTTGACAACTAAAACACAGCGACGAAGTATTACAACCGACATTAAGAAAATATACAAGCTATACTTTGGTTGCCATCTAGGTGACCAAGATAAACCATGGGCGCCACATCAAATCTGTTCTGGCTGTTCAAATGGATTACGTGATTGGCTTAACAAAAAGAAAGCTTCAATGCCATTTGCCATACCCATGATATGGAGGGAGCCGAGAGATCATCATGAAGACTGTTATTTTTGTAGTGTGAACTTAATGGGGTTTTCTGCCAAGAACAAACGCCAGATTGTATATCCAAACTTGGATTCAGCACGTAGACCAGTAAAACATGATGAAACATTGCCCATTCCAATTCCCCAAGTGATAGGCTAGATTATATCATAGATGACTTGGAAAGTGATGAAGGTGCAACTGGCGTTTCCGGACCATCTACAGAACCAGAGTACACTTTTGAAGGTAGACATTTAGAGCCTAAAAAGTTAACCCAAGGACAGTTGAATGATCTTGTTAGAGACTTATCGCTGTCTAAAGAGAAATCAGAGCTTCTCGCCTCAAGACTAAAGGAGAACAATTTACTTGAGAACAATGTTCGTATTAGTTACTACCGAAAGCGGAATTTTGAATTAACAGCATTCTTTTCAGTAGACGGTCCTCTCTGTTATTGCCATGACATCAATGGACTATTTACAGCCATATCTCAGACGTATGTGGCATCTGAGTGGCGCCTCTTTATTGATTCGTCGCAGAGAAGCCTGAAAGCAGTTCTTTTGCATAATGGTAATATAATGCCATCCATCCCCATTGCCCATTCCGTCATCTAAAGAGACATATGACAATATGGATATACTACTTAAGGCAATCAAATACGACAGTCATCAATGGAATGTTTGTGGAGATCTAAAAGTTATAGGAATGCTTATGGGTATGCAGTCAGGATTCACAAAATTTTGTTGTTTCCTTTGCCTGTGGGACAGTCGCGCCACTATAGAACATTACACCAAAAGTGACTGGCCACTTAGGTATACATATGTCCCAGGGATAAGCAATGTCCAGTCTGTCCCTTTAGTGGATCCCCAAAAGATCTATCTGCCACCTCTTCACATTAAACTTGGTTTAATGAAGAATTTTGTTAAAGCAATGGGTAAAGTCAATTCTGAAGGGTTCCAATACCTTTCAAGGAAATTTCCGAAGGTTACTGCAGCAAAATTGAAGGAAGGAATTTTTGTTGGGCCACAAATAAGGGAGGTTTTGAGTGACACTGAATTTGAAAAGGTCCTAAGTCCGCTGGAATTGAAGGCTTGGCTGGCGTTCAAATGGATATGTGAAAACTTTCTTGGAAGCAACAAGTCACCTGCGTATAAGGATGGAGTCAAGAACCTCCTTGATGCCTTCAAAGAAATGGAGTGTCGAATGTCGTTAAAAATTCACTTCCTGCATTCCACTTAGATTTCTTTCCTGAAAACCTTGGTGCAGTGAGTGACGAGCAAGGAGAGCGCTTCCATCAAGATATTCAGATGAAGGAGAAGCGCTACCAAGGATATTGGAATGAAAGCATGATGGCGGACCATTGTTGGATGCTGTATCGTGACAATCCAGGCCAAATTTACAAAAGGAAATCACACTCACAGCGCTTTTTAAAAAATAATGATATTCTTTATTTATAAGTACATTGAAAAGGTATATGATGTATTTGTTGTTTAGCATTCCTAAGTGTGATCTATACATCCATAAATTTTCTTATAGCAATATCAAAAACTTAAAAATATCAAAACCAGTGTATCTATATAACTATACGTGCTAGAAAAAACATAAAACCAGATTCGGAATCAGCGCGAAAAATGCATTAAGAAAAGTGTGATCATGTTTGTGATGAGAAAAAAAAGTTTCATTTTGTTGGCCAGTGTAATCAATTAGTCTCATAGAAGACCTCGAAAAAGGAGAAAATGAGAAAACCTCGTTCAAAATCCAGTTTCTGATGAAGTTAGAAAAGCTCTCTCATTATCGTGTATCAGAACGTGTATTTGATACACGATACATCAAAACAAAAAAGAATATAATTTTTATTCTAAACGTTGAAATTTTAAACTAAGTAAACATTAAAAGGTAAAATTCTTTACCCATTCTCGGTCTGTGCCGGTTTCCGAACGTGGTTCTCAACATTTACGAACGTTATACACTCTTAAATCCGGTTCACTCTGTCTGCTTTAAAAATGAGATAACAAATAAGCTTAATGTACTCTGCAAACAATAACGCATTTAAAGAGTAAACTTTTAGTAGATCAAAAGTGATCGAAAGTAGATAAAACGGTTCTCTTCTGGACGAGGAGGATCCTCCGACATTTAAAAAAATATATAATGTATATTTGGAAGGATTACAGAAAACCTTTCGCATTACTTTCGATATCTCTTCAATCTACTAAATGTACTCTTTAAATACGCTACAGTCAAAGTACATTTAGGCTCAGTTATATTCTAATTTTTGGAGTACACATAATGGACAGGATTTAGAGTGTGCCTAAAACCACTTTCTAATTCTTTTAAATAATATTTCACTTGGATACGATGGTAACACCGGTACACCCAACATATATACGAGGGTGGGCTGAAAAGTAATGCCTCCACCTGAATAATTCTGGATTGTGTAGAGATAACTAGATAAAACTGGTTTTGTGTTGTAACTTGATATCCCCACTCCCATTCCCATTCCAGATTGTGTAGAGATAACTAGATAAAACCGGTTTTGTGTTATGGCCTAATATACCTCCACTCATTCCACACGTTGGCTCAGTATCGATTACAATGAAAAAGAGTAAAGACGTTCGCTTCAAGCAACGTGCCATAATTGAATTTTTGACTGCGGAAAGTGTTGCTCCCATAGACAATAACAGACATTCATCGGCGAATGCAAGCTGTGTACGGCGAACAGTGTGTTGATGTGAATACCGTTCGACGTTGGGCGAGGCAGTGTAAAGAAGCAGCAGCAGGGCAAGAAGATTTGCGAGACAAACCGCGAAGCGCAATTCCCGTAACGGCAACCGACGAGTCGCATCGGAACTACGTTGACGGACTGATTCGTGGAAATCGTCGCATTAAAAAAAATGAAATTGCTGCAATGCTCAATATCTCCAAAGAGCGAGTGAGACACATTGTATTTGCACACATACATGGCCCAACATACGTACAGCAAAATGGGACAATAATATCTTCCTATACATACCGTAACATAGAACTCTCATTAACAAGCAAATTTTATGCTTTATTGGCAGAATGGAGTTATTTGGTAAATGTTATTAGATAGTGCAGAGTAATGAGGCTACTTACATAAATTTAAAGATGTTGAAACAGAGTTAAAGTATATGGGATTATCTGTCGAAAGCTTCAGACACAAGGAACCTTATGTTGTTTCGTGCGTTGGTCTCTCTTCACACGGAGGTCAAGCTGGTGGCCTTGCCTCTAGGTCTGGCCTGGTGGAGGAGCGAGTTGCTTTCTTGCGCTCTCCACCGTACATAGCCAGGCACGCCAGGCTCATGTGGTACTGTCCTGAGCCAGGCATCCAGTCTTTTCTTGAAGACTTCAACTTTGACCCCCGTTACGTTTCTGAGGTCCTTAGGAAGCTGGTTGAAAAGTCTTGGCCCCCTGACAACCAAGCTATTTTCCTTCAGGATTGAGGAGGTCCCTTGTCGTGCCTTTAATTTGGGAACACTACACATTCTGCCTTTCCTATTTTCCAGTGTTGTTTGAATGGTAATTGGGTTTAGTTTTAGGTTTGGTACCAGTTTTTCGATCATTTTCCATATGTAGATTATGATGTACCTCTCTCTTCTTCTTTCCAGTGAGTACAGATTTAGTTTACGTAGTCTTTCCCAGTAGTTGAGTTCTTTGCAGCCATCAATTTGGCTGTGAAATGCCTTTGCGTTTCTTCTAGTTTATTAGTTTCTTCCTTTTTATGGGGACGTCAAAACTGAGCAGTATTCAAGTTTTGGTATAATCAGTGTTTTTAGCAGGGGAATCATTACTGTCCTGTCCCTTCTCTTGAACGTTCTTAGAACCTGTCCGGCGACTCTTTTTGCTTTATTTATCGCTATCTGATTTTGTGTTTCGAATTTCGCATCATCTGTCATTATTATCATCCCGAGATCAATCGCTTTCATGCTTCTCTGAATTTCCTGTCTATCTGGAGCATAATATGTAGTCTGTTTAAGTTCTTCTTTTCTACCATATCTCAAGAGCTGAAATTTCTCGGCGTTGAATGACATGTTGTCATCTTCTGACCATTTGTATATTTTGTTCGTGTCCCTCTGCAAGGCCTCCACGTCATGTACATCACTGATTTTTCTGCTGATCTTTGTATCGTCTGCAAAGGATGTTACTATACTATTGCTGTTTACTCCGCTGTCTATGTCTGTTAGCATGATAATGAACAGGAGTGGGGCCAGTACTGTCCCTTGTGGTACTGAGCTGCGTACTTCCGATTCTGATGATGATATACCTTGAATTTTGACGACCTGCAGACGATCACTAAGGAAGTTGTAGATCCATTTTCCCACTTTGCCTGTATTCCCATGTCTTTAATTTTATGTGCTATTATACCATGGTCACATTTATCGAAAGCTTTAGCAAAATCTGTGCATATAACATCGTAGTTGTCATTGCCTTGCAATGTATCTATGATATTGTTGTAGTGCTCTATTAGTTGTGATAGGCATGATCTACCTGATCGGAATCCATGCTGATTTTCGTTGAATCTTTCCCGTGTCTCCAGGAAATCATAAATTTTCTCTCTAACTATTCTTTCAAATACTTTGGTGAGGTGGGACGTCAATGACACTGGTCTGTAGTTCTTTGCTTGAGATCTGTCCCCTCCTTTATATATAGGGACAATGTTTGCTCTTTTCAAGATGCTCGGTATTTCCCCAGTGTCTAGGGATCTTCTCCATATCCAGTATAAAGGTGTAGCTATTTCATTTTTACAGTTTTTAATCAATAATGCGTTCCAATTGTCCGGACCTGCAGCTGAGTGTAGTTTCATTTGTCCTATAGCTCTCGCTATAGGACTGGGGTACTGAAAACTGATTCATATTGAGCTCTCAATGTATCAGATATTTCTTTTGGATCGTCGGTTAGTTCAGTGGTTCCCAACCAGTTTTGGCTTATGGCCCCCCTTAGGAACCTTATTTTTTCCCGTGGCCCCCATAAGCATTATTTTCAGTAGGTAATATGCAGATTTAACTCTATTTTACAAAATAACATTTTCCTGTGGCCCCCTTCAAATGTGCCATGGCCCCCAGGGAGCCATATGGCCCCCGGTTGGGAAACACTGGCCGTTAGTTCATTATTTCCCGTCCTTAAGGGCCCAATAGCGGCGCGCGTTTTTGTTTTCCTTTTTGCATAGCTATAGAAGTATTTTGGATTTTCCTTTATTGCTTCTACCACCTTTTCCTCTTCCCTCTCTGTATGGTCCTTAATCAGGGCTTGTATTTCCCTATCGATACCCTCCAGTTTTTCTTTTATTGTTTTCCTGTCATTATCTCCGCAGTTTCCTAACTTCGCCTCCACTCTCTTTCTTTTGCGGAATAGTCTTCTCTTTTGCCTTTCTAGCCAGCTCCTCTTTCCTTTTGGCTGTGATTTCGGAGCATATTTTTCTAAAATTCTCAGCGTTTTTCCTCCAAGGTTGTTAGCATTTCTTCAGTTTATATATATATATATATATATATATAATATATATATGGGAATGAATTCAGAATGGTCCCCTGAGTTTTTTATGAACACAGACCGTGCATGGAACAAGGAACTCTTCTGGGATAATTAAATCCACTATAGTCCGAAAAGTAATGGTAAATGACAAATACCATAGTTTTTCTTTTTCATGATGCTAGCCCGACGTGGGCAACGGGTCACTCGCAAGAGGTCCCATAAATATAGCTTCCCTCACCAGCTATCTGCAAAGCAGACAGGATCCAGCTTTGGGACATCCTGTCTGCTTTGCAGATAGCTGGTGAGGGAAGCTATATTTATGGGACCTCTTTGCGAGTGACCCGTTGCCCACGTCGGGCTAGCATCATGAAAAAGAAAAACTATGGTATTTGTCATTTACCATTACTTATTCGGACCATAGTGGATTTAATTATCCCAGAAGAGTTCCTTGTTCCATGCATGGTCTGTGTGTATCATGTATATATATATATATAATGATGATGATTCCCCTGCTGAAAACAATAATCATACCAAAACTTGAATACTGCTCAATCTTGACGTCCCTATATAAAAAGGAAGAAACTAATAAACTAGAAGAAACTCAGAGATATTTCACAGCGAAGATTGATGGCTGCAAAGAACTCAACTACTGAGAAAGACTACCTAAATTAAATCTGTACTCTCTGGAAAGAAGAAGAGAGAGGTAAGGTACACCATATTATGAAAAATGATCAGAAAACTGGTACCAAACCTAAAACTAAACCCAATTGTCATTCAAACAACGCTGGAAAATAGGAAAGGCAGAATGTAGTGTTCCCAAATTAAAGGCACGTTACAGGGGTCAAAGTTGAAGTCTTCAAAAAAAGCCTAGATGCCTGGCTCAGGACGGTACCAGATGAGCCGGATGTACCTGGCTATGTGCGGTGGAGAGCGCAAGAAAGCAACCCGCTCCTCCACCAAGCCAAGAGGCGGGGCCACCAGCTTCACCTTCGTGTGAAGAGAGTCCAGCGCACGGAACTGCAACGAGGTATACTAGAATGCCCGCTGCGCCTTGCACAGCAAAATCCCCCCGAAGCACAACCTTGAGGACTCTGGGAAGGGCGAGTGTGTTACTGAAACCTTCCCTGGTTCTCCCTTAATGTGTATACTAAATTTGATGTAGATTACGTTAACCATTTATGCACGTATAAACGAACAGACTGACATCGTCTTTATCATCCCCTATACAGTATCTATATATACATTGGTTACCTTGGTTATGCTTCCGCCCGAATTTCTCATTCTGACGAAGGTCAAGCTTGTTGTTCTACCTTAGTCCTACAGCTTAACGTGGAATCCGAACCACAACCTACCACGGGTGGTCAGAAATTACATTCCGTGGGATATGCATCTTGTCCGTGATGTAAGGAGTCTCGTGTTATAAATTGTGTCCCGTTAATGAAGTATGAGCTGAACCATCTTCACGGTAGTTCCTTGAACTCATAATGTTTTGTTAAGAGTGTGGTCATGAGATGTTCTGTCAAAGGCTTTCGCTAGATCAAGTCAGACGATTGATTAATGAAGTTTTTTTTATCGTTCAAATTGCTATAAAGTTCTTCATAGCGGTTATAGCAGCTATAGCAATTATTGCGTCATAAAGTTCTTCATAGCGGTTATAGCAGCTATAGTAATTATTGCGTCATAGAGTTCTAATACAGTAGTTAATGCGTCGCTGTTCGTGTGATTTCGTAGAGAGCCAAATTGTCGTTGGTGTATTATTTTGCGTTTAAAAATAAATTTTATTACTGATTACATATTACTCTCTCGTATAGTTTACTGACAGTTGGAAGGACGGAAATGGGTGTGTAGTTTGAGGGGGAAGTTTTATCTCCCGATTTGTAAATAGGACATACTCTAGCCTTTTTTAAGCAGTCTGAAATAAAAACTGGAACACTTAATACCTACCAGTACGAGAGTCTGTGTAACCTTGTCAAAGTGCGATGGTTGACACCTACGAAGTTACCTGCTCGGGTCTGGTGTCAATAGACCCGTAACCTTCGGGGAGTAATGGATGCTTAGGTGGTACTAATTGGCAGACTGGAGGAAGCCATGCCAGGTCTAGCAAGCCGATAGTTGATTCCTTTTGCTCAAGAACAACGCAGAGAGCCTCGGAACGGACGGAAATTTAGGCAAGTGTGGAGTGGAGAAATTTCGTCCGGGGGTTCTTAACCAACAAACTACCATAGTCTAACGGGCGACTGGTTGGTGGTGAGAAGAGCTTGTGCGCAATTAAGTTCGCGCACTCTTTATAAATTCTGTTCGAGATTTATTTTTCAATTGTTTTTTGACCGTCATTAAATCGTGTGTCGATTAGGGGATAAGAAGAAAGAGTGTGGGAGGGGGGACTTAGGTACATATCGAAAGATCGTGCAGTGAGTGGAATATTAGAGGCGAAACTGGCTCCCACTTTGGTGAAAAATTCGTTGAAATTATTTAAAATATTTGTTGGCTGTAATGGTTTCATTATTTAATATTTTTTCGGGAATATGTTTTTTTTTTCATTAATGCTTTGTTAATGAAGTTCCGATATTGTTTGGGATCGATCTTATATTTTTCGAATTTATGTTTATAGTAATTAGCATTTCATTTGAGTATTAATGAATTAAGTCTGTTTCGATAGTAAGTGTAAACTTCTTTTGGGAGTAGACCTTCCTCCACATTTTTATATATTTTGTTTAATGGATATCTTTAGACCTTGGGTCAACCAGGTTTTGTTGATTAGAACAGTAATAATATTTTTGTCAATGATGGGGCTGGATTCATTAAAAGCAGACCATAATGTTTCTCGAAACTTTTTAAATTTGGTGTATATATTTGTAGGTGGGTTGTCAATGAAATCGAAATCTGTTTCGCCCAATTTCGTTTTGAGTTTAGACTGATTATGCCTCGTTTTTCCGCATTAAACATTCGTGTATTTTAATTTGTTTCTCCTTGTTTTGACTGCGACGTAATTTGGGAGTTGGTAAATTATGCCTTTAAGGAGTATCTCTGTGTCATGTACGTATTGTAGCTCTATATCTGACCATATGTGGTCAATGAGAAAATTTGGTAAGGACAGTATGGGGGCGTATTGGTCGGTTACGTAGGTCTTATATCCTTGGCTGATCATTGCGTTCCATAATGATTTGGGAATGCAGTCCGTCCCTATTTTCATTAAGTTTATATTAAAATCCCCGAGGATGAAAGAGCGCGAGCTCTTTAGGGATTGATAACTGATAAAATCTTGTAACGTACTGATATAGTTATTTTCGCTTCCGTTAGGTGGTCTTTGTATTACTACTAGTATGTTGAAAGTGGTTTTGTCAAAAGTAAAATTTACAGCACATGTTTCGATGTAGGGTTGGACAGTACAGAATGGGTCAAATTTTGTGCATTTTATAATAATAATAATAATAATAATTTATTATAATTTATAAATACTGTATTGCAATTTCAATATAAATTTCCCCCAATATGCATTGATGATACTTTTCTCATTGGCGTAAATATAGTGAAATCATTGTATTACTTATGTTTGCCTTCATTCTGATTAGGTTTCCATTGACTATTATAAAGCATTAACTGAATTACAAAAGTTTTTTTTTTTAAAGCGTAACAGCTTTCGAGTGAAGAGCCAACAAAACAAATTACAGTCAGTAAAACGCTTACCTTAAATCTGTGGCATATTAAAGTATAGGTTTGTGTACATGTTGCCGAGCTGATGATGCGCTTGAGAAATTCAAAAAATAACATGAAAAGAAAAATATAATTTCTATTTTCAGCCGTCACTCTACTAAATTTAAGTAATTTACACTCGAGTTGGTGTTTTTGTTTTCCTGCGCATGAGCGTGCTTTGGTTGAGGCTTCAAGGTTCAAGGTTCAAGGTTTCGGTATTAAATCCTTTTCATCATTAGGAGATGGCTCGACAATTTCCACTGTATTTAACTCGTATCGGAAACTCGTAGCATGCCTCGTATTTCATCAAAATTGGAATAAAAATTAAAAGCTAAAAATAAAAAAAAATATAAAATATAAAGAATTTTTCCTTAATTTTTTTTATTTTGCAGTACCCGTCAAAAAAAAAAAAAAAAAAGTAGACTTAAAAATTAATTTTTTAAAAGTAGACAAAAATTAATTTTTTAAAAGTAGACAAAAATTAATTTTTTAAAAGTAGACAAAAATTAATTTTTTAAAAGTAGACAAAAATTAATTTTTTAAAGTGCGGGTTTGTATTAAGTCTACGACTTTCTGCTAATTGAATTGCGTTAATATGTAGTTCACTCTTACGATTATAATAATAATCAGTGAGGAGGGCCAGAGACTGGCACAGTGCTAGGGCTAAACAAATGCAGCCCATTGCGCTAACTCCCAGATTATTATTATTATTATTATTATTATTATTACAAGCACCATCGGGAGTCGAACCTCCGACCTCAATGTCTTCACTTCGCTCAGAGAATGACGGTGTTAACCACTGAGCTACGGGAACTGGCCATTTTTAAGACTAAGATATATTTAAACGTAACCAATACGTGGGTTTTATACGTTGCGTGAAAATTAAATAAATAATAACGGGAGAATTCATATATTTCCTTCTGATAATACAAATCTGATACGTAGTTGCGCTTTCATCCGAAAATGGCGTTCCCATTTAAAACATTTCTTGGATGTTCATAAACTCATTTTTTTAAGTTTATTTTCCTATATTATATAACCTTTTTTTTTAATCTAAAATTTATACTAAAAATTCTATATAAAATCTACGTTAAAAAATATACCTTTAAAATAAATCGTCGAAAGGTATCGTCTATCAACGATAGATACTTGTTATGTATTAACGATACATTTACTCATATATATATATATATATATTATAATATATTATATATATATATATATATATATATATATATATTTTTTTTCTATATAGACATACAAAATGTTTCACGAAGGGGAGGGGGAATGATAAGAGAAGTACAGAGATAAAAGGAAGTCATTTCAAAGTTGTGAAAAGGCCACTTGTATAGAAACATTGCTTCCAGCTAATCTAACGCTTCCGCCATTATCGTATCCTTGTATCGAAGTTTTAACTAAATGCACATTCGGATATTAAGAGTGGAAGCTCGCCCCCCTCCATTACATCAGGGTTGATCACCCTTGTTCTCGCACCGCAACTGCACTACAATTACGCAAAAGACATATATATGTGCGCGTATGCACGATGTATTCAGGAGCAACGAGTCGAAAAAGCTTATATCAAATTATTATTGTTTCAGGAATTTTCCTACACACACAAATAGGCCTATATACCTCGTTAACCTCGTTGATGTTCCGTGTGTTGGTCTCTTCACACGAAGGTCAAGCTGGTGGCCCCGCCTGTACGCCTGGCTTGATGGAGGAGAGAGTTGCTTTCTTGCGCTCTCCATCGCATAGTCAGGTACACCCGGCTCATCTGGTACCATCCTGAGCAACGTGTATATAGGCCTCTCTCTCTCTATATATATATATATATATATATATATATATATATATATATATATATATGTGTGTGTGTGTGTGTGTTTCAAGTTCGTATTTAACAATGAAAAAGAATTTAGCGGCAACCTTTCAGATCCAATTTGTTTTTCAAAGTTTTATATAGATTCCTTTAGAGGAAAAATTCTATGGGAATCGATCGCCTGCAATGATAGTGAACGAGCTTACTGAGTGCATGTGTGCGTGTGCGCGCGCGCGCGCGCGCGAGAGAGAGAGAGAGAGAGAGAGAGAGAGAGAGAGAATCGAAGATACAATTGCCTATAAAGAACGACAAAATGGATGAAAGTCTCGAAAGCGCATTTCCTCGACAGAATTTCGCGTGGTCATTGTTCGTCAAAAGTTGTTTGTGACCTCGTCACGTCAATGTCCATCAGTCTCTGTGAAAATATTAATGTTAAATCGAAAACTGAATCTAATTTATAAAGATTCAATCATTATAATAAATACTTTGATAGAATAGTTCATTATTAATAAAAAAAAAGGTGGTATTTTATCATCAAGGAATTTCATTCAAGTAAATATTACCTTTTCTGGCCTTTAAGAACCTCCATTTCAATTTTCGTCATGAAACACTATTTAGAGACAATGAAGAAAGAAAGAAAATATATATATATATATATTTTTTTTTTTTAAGTTCGGGAAGAACCGATTCGCCTCTATTTAAAAGGGCATATCTCGGCGGAAAAACAAAGAAAAAGTGAGAGGAAAGACAGAGGAAAAAGAAAGGGTGGAGGGGACAGTCGAAGTGGAAAAAGACCAAGGATGACAAGGACTGCGAGGTCGAGCCCCATCATCCTTGGGTGCTAGGGCCGGGAGGGCGCACGTGAAACCTCCTGGAACAAGCACGTACAAACGAGCACAAAGAGCACTCAAGAGCACGAGCTTAGAACCCCCTTGCGGGGATATATATAATATATATATATATATATATATCCTCGTATATTCCGCGAGAGAGAGGAATTTAAGAGTAAACATTGTTGATGCTCGCAAAGAATTGGCACACAGCAATCGTGCGATATATATAGTTATGAAATTTACACAAAGGATAACATTTCAACCATTTCGCAGAAAGGAATCAAAACAGAAATTGAGAATCCATGCAATCAGGCAATCAGATGTAAGAACATAAAAGACAACACTCTATTCCCAAAATAGAAGTGTGTGTGTGTGTATATATATATATACACACATATATATAGGAAATCGAGGTTTTCACGAAGATATGCACAAGTTTATCGCTAAACTGTATAGAATTTACCCTTGTCATTCATCGTTCAGTTAACTTGAGCAGAAAGAACTTGTCCTAAATATATGTTTGAGCCTATTTCCCTGCAAAGATATAATATATACGTATATACATATATATATATAGTTTAAGCAATCTTTTAGACCATTAACCAATCTGTAGCAGGAAATAGGATGGTAGGAGTGACGTAAAACGTGTTGCCAAAGAAAACTCAATTAAAAGCAGTCAAGCATGAAGGATCTCCCTTCCTGCGAGGTCTGTTTTGAGACTCGATTGCATAGCAAATTTAAAACAGTTGAAATATACACAGTTTGTATACTTCAACGTTTTATATATATATATATATATATATATATATATATATATATATATATATATATATATATATGAGAGAGAGAGAGAATCTTCAAAGCCTAAACATTTAAGTATTTTCTTTACATGACGTCATAAAAGAATATTTTCTCGCAGTAATTTTAAGAAAAATCCTAAAAATAAAAAAAAAAATGTTGAAAAAGTGTGGCACTGACGATCGTTGAAGGTGGCATTGAACGTGGGTAATGATCCGTTCCTTCGTTAAGAGTCGCAAACAAATATGGCACTCCGACGCCAGGTTTTGAGGGCTAAAATGGCACTTTTTTTATTTAAGTAAATTTCCCCGTAAATGAAAGTCAAAAAAATAGAGGAAAGAAAACGTAGTTTATCCTCAGTTTTAATCAATTTCGATTCCAATTCAAGGGTAAAGAGTTCGAACACGCTGAGGGGAGAATCAGGAGCCGAATTTAGATGAGGGGAGCCAGAAGCGATCACTGACCGGTTTTCGATGGAAGAAGATGAAAAAGGGAAAAAGAATGTCAGGGATTAAGAAAGTAAACAAACGAAACTGAGGAGATGCAAGCGGCGAAAAGGAGCTTTCCACTTCACCAAATTTGGAAAGACTGCCTCAATTCTGATTGGTCGTGATGACCACATCTGTTAACGTAGCGACTTCCCTTAAACAAACGTGAATACTCACTCTCTATACGTTACGTACACCAACTTAAAGGATCGATCCATTTAGTAGGTTTCAAACGTTTTTTAAAACTTGACAAAACTGACTAATAATCTATACTATAATAAGAGAGCTGTCCGTCCGTCCGTCCGTCCGTCCGTCCGTCACACTTTCAGAAATTGTGAGAAAAAAATTCAGAAATTGTATTACGGGCGGCAATGTGAAGCTCAAGATTTTCATGACTGTTCTTTTCTGTAGTTTAGCCTGTCTGTTTGTCTGTTTGTGAAACTTATCCCGGGCAGTAATGGGGGAAGGGTGGGGGTTGGGGTAATGGGGGATGGGTGGGGTAATGGGGAGGGGGTTAGCCCCCAAGTTGTATGAGTGGGGGTGAGGAGGTTTTGGGAGATACCAGATTCAGAAATGTTGACACAATGTGAAGCTCAAAATTTTCACGGCAGGGTTCTTTTTTTGTAGTTTAGCCTGTCTAACCGTCAGCGAAGTGACGGGAACTGTACTACGTAGTTAATTATAACTACTTGGTTGGCACTGGAAATTATGACAAACTGCGAAACCTTACACTCAAAATGGTGCTAGACAATTGATTATATATACCGTACAGTATATGTGTTACGGCCTTTTTTGCGAAATCGGCCGTTTAGGGCCAAAAACCCGGCCTTTTTGCATAATGGCATTAAATGCCAGGCCACTTTGCAAACAGGCCGGCATATTGGCCATTTTGAAAAATGACTGGTAATGCTGTCGGCCATTTTGCGAAACGGCAGAACTTAACATTGAACTGGACACTGAATGGCCGGTTAAGTTAACTGAATGCCCTACCTGGGCATTCAGTTAACCTAACCGGGCATTGAATAATTTAAATTTCAATAATTTCAATCGAACTGGATTGAATTTCTTAACTGAAGTTCTGGCTTTTTTGCAAAATGGACGGCTGGATAACCAGCTATTTTGCAAAATGGCCAATATGCCGGCCTGTTTGCAAAGTGGCCAGCATTGTAATGCCCATTTGCAAAGAGGCTATCATATTGGCCTTTTTGCAAAAAGGCTAATATATATATATATATATATATATATATAAATTATTTCACGAAAGTGGACCTTTTCCGTTCTATGGGTACCATTGAAATGAGAGAAATTAATATTTTTTAAACTTATTTTAACTTTTGATAATAATCGTTACATTTTGAATAGGAGAAATTTAAGTTATTTAATTTAACAGCTTTAATGAACATAAATAAAAACAAAAAATATTTGTCGTTTCTTAAAAAATTTGATTGTTTATTACATTACATTATCATTGGTCATACCTAACCTAACCTAACCTAACCTAACCTTCCTAACCTGACTTAACCTCGTTGGTGCCCATAGAACGGAAAAGCCCCATATATATATATATATATATATATATATATATATATATATATATATATATATATATATATATATATATAAAACGTCTTCTCGACATCTTATAATGAAGTTAAATTTCTGAAATGAATAATAGCTATTTTAAATGTTTCCTGGCTATTTCATATACAGTATCTCCAAAAGGTGTTTAAATGTTTCAGATAGATAAAGGCGTAAAAATTAAGCATTTGATTTGTATAATAAGTTAATTTTCTATTGTTTTCGCCTAGACGTGTGCATATTGGAGTTAAAAATATTTCGAAGTTGTGATACAGTTCATTTAATGTTCGTATAAGATCCTTTATTAATATGGCTACGCCTTGGCTAGTAAATTCTTTCAAAATTAAGAACCAGCCCGTGACCCTGAGCCTAGCCTTAGACCTAGGTCTCTTGATATACAGTAGGCCTACCTTAGATTCAATCTCAACTTCAAGTTAGACAGCCTATACTCGAGAAAAGACTGATAAGTTAGAAAGGGTTCGGGGTAGAGCAACCAAAATGAATCCAGAAGTGAGAAGTAAAATATTTGAGTAAAACTCCCCTGAACTACGATAGATAATAATGTATTCAGTTGAAAAGCGTCGACTTATATGGAAACTAATTCGAGTATTTAAAACTGATAATGTAAATTAAGGAAGTTATTCGATAGATATACAAAGTGAATTACGAGAAGAAATGGATATAATTTGAAAGTCAAACGTTTTTAAGGGTAATGCTCTGAACCAATTCTTTTCATATAAACTTAAACTCCTTTCACGCATTTGACATTTCATTGTTGGACAATTCATTAAACATTTCTTTAGACATTTCACATTAATCTTTTCAATTGTTTAAAAAATTGAGACAATTTAGACATTTGAAATGACTTACTGAAATATTTAACGAGATGTTTAACGAATGTGAAATATGTAATGCATTTTTAGACATTTCAAAATCCACAAAATTGGGACAAAGAAACGTTTAACAAAACGTCTACTATTTAGAATGTATAAAGATCAAAAGAGAAACGTCATTTCAGTGACATGAAAATGAGAACAAAGTGAATAAAGGTATATATATATATATACAGGGTGAGTAAAAAAGTGACCCCTTAGAGGTAAACTGTCATATTAAAAAAGTAAGAGGGCTAGAGCTCCCAAACTTCATAGATGCTTACCTCAGCATGTTGTTCGTCTTAATTGAGAAGTTGCTCGATGTGTCCCCCTTTCTACTTAAAGGCCTCCAAACGTGGACGCCACTGATCAATATACCTGTTTACATATCGTCGAGACACTTTATATTAGCCGAGCAGAATTTTTTCGCGTAGTTCATCTTCGTCTCTTATATTGGTACCAGGGATGTAAACCTTGGACTTCAGGGCTTCCCAAACACTATAATCTAGTGGTGAAAGATCGGGGCTACTAGCCAATCACATATTGGGTTCGATAAAATCCGATGTTTCATTCTCAAGAAATGTGACAGTTTGGCGTGCTCTTTAAGCAGGGGCTCCATCTTGTTGGAAGGTATATCTTTCACCACTAATTCGTCGAATATCAATTAGATAGAGTGAAAGATATACTTTCCAACAAGATGGAGCCCCTGCTCACAGAGCATGCCAAACTGTCACATTCCTTGAGAACGAAACACCGGATTTTATCAAACTCAATATGTGGCCGGCTAGTACTCCCGATCCTTCACCACTAGATTATCGTGTTTGGGAAGCCCTGAAGTCCAAAGTTTACATCCCTGGTACCAATATAAGAGACACAGATGAACTACGCGAAAGAATTCTGCTCGGCTGGGAGAAGGTGTCTCAACGATACGTAAACAGGTGTATTGATCAGTGGCGTCCACGTTTGAAGGCCTGCATTGAGCAGGAAGGGGGACACATCGAGCAACTTCTCAATTAAGACGAACAATCTGCTAACGTAAGCATCTATGAAGTTTGGGAGCTCTAGTCCCCTTACTTTTTTTAATATGACAGTTTACTTCTAAGGGGTCACTTTTTTTTACCCACCCTGTATATATATATATATATATATATATATATATATATATATATATATATACATACACAGGGTGTCCGAGAATTATCTGTACAATTTTTGGCTGTTATTAAAAGTCAACCATGAAGTGTAGAAATTCCGGTGTTGTCCCATTTTACAGAGAATCTCATTAAGTGTTTTCTGATACCAAGTTTTGACAAGTTTTTTAGAAATTCCAGTGTGTCCGAACATTATCTGTACAATTTCATCTTTTAATAAAATTCTTGATAACACACGTAAAATTCTTAAACAAGATTATTTAGAATCTGTATTTTCAAAAGTTTCTTTTATTAAAGTAACGTTGTTACAAACATTCGATATGTGCACCATTAGTGATTCGCAAAACATCCAATCGATACTCCAAATGTTGCCATGTACGCTGCAGCATATCCACATCAATTCGCTCAATAGCAGCTGTGATTCTTGCTTTTAAATCATCAATGTCTGTCACCCGCGTACATTTCTAAAAAAATTGTCAAAACGTGGTATCAGAAAAAACTTAATGAGATTCTCTGTAAAATGGGACAAACTGGAATTTCTACACTTCATCGTTGACTTTTAATAACAACCAAAAATTGTACAGATAATTCTCGGACACCCGGTATATATATATATATATATATATATATATATATATATATATATATATATATATATATATATAAAGAACGACGCTTTGTATAGGAGAATATTCCGCGCAAGATGAGAGCGAAAGAACGAAACAAATGAAAAAATGAGGTAACCACCCGGGAATCGAACCCGGGATCTTCCGATTGCCGGTCAGATATGATAACCATTACACCACGGGCCTCACTCAATCAAATGTCGTAATTCCTCTACATACGCGCAGAAACCAATGCCCCAAAGGGGCACCTCCCGCATGCCGTACATTATATACATTATAACTGCAAACACGCAGTATAATTAACGTAAAGAACGACGCTTTGTATAGGAGAATATTCCGCGCGGAATATTCTCCTATACAAAGCGTCGTTCTTTACGTTAATTATACTGCGTGTTTGCAGTTATAATGTATATATATATATATATATATATATATGATGTAAAATAACGCACTGTTGCGACGAAGTATGAAGAAAGAAACCACTCTTCAGGAAGACGTAAATTTTTATTTCTTAACACCAATACAGTTTCGGCTCTTCGCGAGTCCTTGTCAATTGACAAGAGCTCACGAGGAGCCGAAACTATATTGGTGTTAGGAAATAAAAATTTACGTCTTCCTGAAGAGTGGTTTCTTTCATCATATATATAGTGTGTGTATATATATATATATATATATATATATATATATATGATAGATAGATAGATGGGTAAAGGTACTTTGTACAGTTGGTACTCATGACGTACCACAATAGTGCGTGATTTTGGGTTTGCGCAAAAGACAAGCCATAATATGATCGCAGATCATTATTGCCAGACAAATAAACAAGACGTTAGCCACCCACCAGGAAGGCCATCACTGTTCGCATAACAAACCAAAGAACCTTTTCCCGATGGATAAGTTATATAGTTCATGCGGAAGGCCTAAAGGCAGAGCAAATGATGTTAAAATGCAACTAAGAATCGCTTGACGTTATGTGCATAAATTGGCTTACAGTGAAATTGTGACTAGAGGAGAAACTCGTTCTTACAGTCGCAAAGTAGAGCGAAAATTAACACAGGCAAAGGTTAAAGCAGCTATGTTCTGCTGTGGGTAAAGCTTCATTTTAATCAATTCATGTTGGAAGAACGCGCATTAATGAAGCAATCAAGATTACTGTTTACAGTCTACGATTTGACACGGTAGTTTTTTTTAGGGATGTTTGGGCAGCGATTTGGGATGAGGAAAAAACTGTCGTGGTACGTATCGGGGGAAGTCTTAATGCTGCTAAAGATATGTCCTTCCTCGAAAATCCTCTCCCGCCCTTGCACGGTACGTTTTACCGAGTGTCATACCGCTGAAACCACCACTCACAAAAGGTACTGTAAATTTTTCCTCTGAAAGCGCATTGATCGTCAACCACCAAGACCTCCTCCCATACCTGCAGTTACCACATATGGTAACTCTAAAGGAAATTTTAAATGAAAAGTAGCGAAATCTTGATCACGTCAAGATACAAAAGTCGGTGCCTGTAATAGCTCTGCAAGATTTGTTCTTCGTATGTAGTCATTCAGGAGACTCAAAGAAAAACTATTCCATATTAATTGACTGGTTCTATTATTATGTCTACTACACCTTAGACGGATCCTGTGCCGTGTGTATATATATAATTAAACTTTACAGTGTAATAAAAATTTATTTTTGGCACCAGGGGACTCATTTTATTCCGGGGGTAGGGGGTTCTGTAAAAATTACAGGAAATTAAAAGACGCTTTACGTAGGAGTGACACGCAAGAATACAAAACATACAAACAAACGAGGTCATAAAGCATTAGGGAAGATACGGAAGATGAACAAGAAGAAGAACAAGATAATGATGATACTGGAGAAGAAGAGGAAGATGATGATAATAATGTAAAAATGTAAAATTGGTAAATGAGGAGCATGGCGTCGCCTCGTGACAATTAATTGAGGTCGACCTCGGGGAAGTCTCTTTACAACCAAGTAATCGAGACGGATGAGAACTTTAAACTCGCTTTTACCCTCCTTTTCCCCTTACCCTACAACCTCTATCCCCCGGCTCTCCCTCACCAGCCCCTTCATAAAATATATTTTAAGATTCACTCCTTATTTATTTTCAATATAAATTCAGGATGAAGGTTACGGTTAAAGACTATTTTTTCATTTTACTTTTACTTAAAGGGAAAAACGAACGGATTACGAATTAATGAAATAAAATATTTGCTTCCATAATAGAAGAAAACTTAAATAAATGAATAACGACTCCTTATCGTTGATCATTGAGTTACTCGCTGCACGTAATTAAGGGCATAGTTTTAGGAAAATATTGCTTAAAGGCGACGAATGTCTTCGCGCGACGTTCGAGCGTGCAATTCTGTATATACTCGTACTTGGCAAATTTATATTTAAACAAACTGATTCTGGGATTAATCTCGTTAATAAGGCCACGCAGTAATAAGATGCGATAATACGTACTGCACTAAATGAAGCTAGGTCTCACTTTATACAGCGAGGCTGCTGCTGCTGCTGCTGCTGCTGCTGCAACCCCACCATGCCCGCAGACAGCTTTGAAACCAGCTTATTTTGGGGTTGGTGGATCGGGTCCTGGGAGTTTGCTAGAGAGCTCAACACAGCCATCTACCGCAGGAACGACAGGGCTGCATGCGGCCCAGGAGATCAGGGGGGGGGGTCAAACCCTCATTTAATGTTGTCCGCATTATTGCATAAAATGACGCCTTGCGTATCGGAGTATAATAAAACCTAATTTTAACTAATCATTTAATTGCGTAAAAAATATATTAACTCTTTTTTTTATTTTATACGTGATATAAATGCAAAAAGGGGATCTTTTCCGTTTGGGGGCTAGCAGCGAATTTTAATGAAAATCGTTATAGTAATGTAGTTTTGGTCACTGATTTCAAAAATAACTCTTTTTTTGGAGAAATGAAAAACAAACATGTTAGACCACTTTAAATAATTAATATGTTCTTAACGAAAATATCATGACAACCTAACCGCTCGTCAAGGGTGTACAGTTGACCTAATCCGGCATTCAAATGACCTAACTGGGCATTAATTCTTAATTTTTTTCTGCCGAGATCCTCCAAAAAACGTATTCTTCGTAAAGTTGCACTTTTTACCGTTTGACCGACGCTTTTGGCAACGAAAGAACTTGGTATTTTTATCAAAGGAACGCACTTTCCCACAATTAGAGCACTTTTTCATAAAGAGTAGCAGTTTGTGACTCTGGCTAAATTTAACACAATCCTCCGTAACTAGTTTAAGCTAGTTAAAACGCATATTAATTATTTAAAGTGCTCTAACATGTTTGTTTTTCATTTCTCCAAAAAAAGAAAGTTATTTTTGAAATCAGTGACCAAAACTACATTAGTATACCGATTTTCATTAAAATTCGCTGCCTAGTCCCCAAACGGAAAAGACCCCCAAAGAGGAATCTGGAAGAGAAAGAATTGAAGAAAAAATATGAGAGAAATCTCAGATTCGGAGATAATCATAACAAAATGATTGAGACCCATTTTGCATTATTCATTTCCTTCTCTCGAAATCCCCAATCTTATTTATAAATTAATTTTCATTAACAGAATTAGGAAAGCGAAAGGATAACATCTCAAACCACGCAATGCAAAAGCCCAATCGTCCATGCACGATGCGATATATAGTGACAGTATATAAGGTATACCCATTTGGACTACGCGATATTCTATTAATACCAATAAACTCGCTTAAGCTAACCTGAAATAACTCGTCGATTGAATATTATTATTATTCCAGAAAATAACGTTTGCTCGCGATATATTAGGTACCGTAAGCGTTTGCAACTTAATTATAAAACGTGAAGCCGTGATAGAAGTTAAATTTGGCAATTTATACGAAGACTTTACGCCAAAGATCTTCTAAATTCAATTGGAAAGACTCAAAGGACCCATATAAAGCATCAGCAGAGCCAAACACCGCAATTTAGACCGACTATGAGATTAAAAACAGGAGGGGGAAATGTTTTATTGCGAGCAGAAAACGTTCCTCATCTTTTACGACCCGTTTATACAGGCAAAACAAACTCAATGGCTTTATCATATTGATATTTATACACACACACACACACACGAGCTAGCAAAACCTCTATATACGCGTATAATGTGTAGTGTACAACTGTACATGCACGTATATAAAAACTTTACTGGAAGCTGTAAAACACACACAGTTATTTTTGTTGTGCCATTTTTTTTTGTAAAGCGAAGATAAAAAGATACTAAAATCTGAACTGAGAAAACACAAAATAATATATATATACACCCTCTGTTAACTCTCAAATCAACTGTTACACACAATAACTATCCGCTTTAACAATGTACTTATTAACAGTCAAATATCTGCTTATTATCATATTGTGAGATTCGTAAAGGAAATCCGATTAGACCTGCGCGAAGGGGGCGGAATAAGATTAATCTTTTGCTCAAGAACAGGATTATGATCTGGAGAAGACGACCGCCATTAAAAGCGGACTTGGAACACAATCCGTTTATGTTCTCTTTGTTCTATTTATTATGCGAGGATACAAAGACGTTTAAAAGAGATCCAGTAGAGATCTCCTTTCAAAGGCTTTGAAAAGGACATTACTGTTCATTTCAGGGAACTTTCATGCAGGGCGTGCCGAGATAATAAAATAATAAAATAAAAATAAAAAATAATAATAATAATAATAATAATAATAATAAGTGGGACTGTTTATTACCCCCTTCGTAACATTTCTGATGGACATATGACGGAGGAGACCTACAGCTTAACGTGGGGTCCGAACCACTACCTCATCAAAGGAGATCCAGAGAAACGCCTTCATCTCTGAAATCTGAAGTCCGAGAAGGGGCTCGAATCAAGGACCGTCAGATTAATTGTCAGGCGGACGCTCTACTACTAGGTTATCCCGGTGAGGAGCGAAGTGAAAGACTTATCTTTCAATTATCTATGAGAGATCCGTTTTACTTTACAAAAATAATGTAAAAATTTCATTGGTTCAAATAGTTAAACCTTAAAAAGGGACCTTGAAAATAATGTTTAAAACAATTTTAAAAAACTTAACATAATCCTTCGTTAAAAGAGTGTCGTCTCTACATAAACTCAATAAAGCTTTTTTTAAGACCAATCATGACGACTAAACTTCGTTGCACCACTGAAGTTTCGACGACAACCTCTCTTCCTTCGGAAAATAACGGATAAAATTTATGAAAGGAAATAATCATAAAATTTCTTCAAACATTTCTCTATGAAACCTTATTCCTCGGAAACGTTCACCAAATAACCTCTCATTAGGTTAACGACTTCGAAGGACTTACAATTAATTCAGTAATTTTCTCGCAATAACGAGTCAAACTGTTCAAATAACATTACCTTTATCTACTTTGAGGTAATCCAACAAAGCAATTCCAAAATTTAAGGCCCTAAAACCGTTCTTATAGATATTGATACGCGATTTGAAACAGTGGCCACCACTGCCCTTTTGAATGTAGGATTTCTCATTACAGCTACGTTCTCCGCTAATAAAAGAACCATTGCAAAAATCATCTAAATATCTGTACAAGAAGAATGTGGACATTTATGTCACATAAATCCGTGCAGAATCTAATAAAATATGTGTTTGAGCTTCGGAGACGCTCTTGTCACTTCATCGGAGCCGGAATGGGAAGACTCCTTCCTATTAGGGAATAAATGGCTTTGTTTAGGGCCTTTACAAGAGCATTTCACCCTGGGGGAATTGGAATGAAAAGAAGAGCGGCAAAATTGCCCCTCCCCACACCCCCTCAACGCGCTAGACGGCGTAAATCACGTTAGAGGATTCAGACCAGAATTAGACAGAAGGAAATTGGGGATTTGGCAGGAAGAGGATTAAAAAAAATCATTCAGAGTTAGAAAGAAAATTATGAAATTAGTATTGAAATTAAAAGGACTCAAAAGGACATTACAATTAAAAGATGGAAATTAATTTATTCAAATTCTCTTTTTTTTAAGAAATCTCAAAGAATGTTTCCGTTAGTCAGACATCGTCAAAGTGGAGATTGGAAGAACGGAGCAATGTACGTCCGTATGTACGTACGTACGTATGATTTGCCAGCTTCATTATTAATTAATTGGATACCGATTTTCAGCTTTTTTCCCCTTACCCTGTATGAATTCACTGAAACATTAATTACATTCATTACACCTAACACGCAGACTGTAAGTTATTACAAAGGAGATTACACTTAATTAGTGGAGTGTGCCATAAATCTAGATAAAAGCTTATACAGAGTAGTCATAAAACAACCTTACATGTAAGTTTTCTTTTCTGTAATTTAAAAGGGATTCAACCCACCACGGAGGAACATTAAACAGCCACTGTGGTATTCAAATTATATATATATATATATATATATATATATATATATATATATTCTTAATTCTACTCCCGAAAGAAGGAAAATTTTGTTATACAGGATGGTCCAGAAGTCCTGCCTCCTACTATCTCCCCCCCTCCATGAGGCAAGACTTTTGGACCACCTAGAATAGCTTGAATACAAAAATATGAAGTAAATTACACTCTAAATATGGTTCTTTCGGAGAACATTCAGGAAGACGGACAAATTTTGTCTAATTTTACTGTTCAAATCAAATGTAAAGTTTCAGTAAAAAGTTCGCCTAGAAACAAAATTTAATTTCTAAAAAACACACAAAATTACTAATTGCTATTATTTTGCTTTCCTCTGATGCTTTACTCTTTTTGGTCACTAATAAAATAAGGCGAACTTTTTTCCAAAACTGCACAGCCATATATATATATACAGGGACATAGACAGGGAGGCTACGGGGGCTTCAGCCTCCCGAAATAAAATCATAGGTTTGATATTGCTATGCATTTTTTAAATTATAAGTATGCCATGCCAAATACCTTCAGCACATGTTTAATTATTTATTGTAATACATTTACGAATGTGTTTTTACTCATTTACACACTTTAATTATATATATAATATATATATATATATATATATATATATATATATATATATATATATTATATATGGGATGAATTTCACAATTAAACATGTGAAATGAATAAAAGATACAAACCCACAAGGAAAAAGAAAAATAATTCCAAGGCCTTTCGTGTATTCAGAAGTACATTCCCTGACGAGGTGTACTTCTGAATATACGAAAGACCTTGGAATCATTTTTCTTTTTCCTTGTGGATCTGTATAATATGTATAATTGTATATATATGAGCCCCGACCGAAAAGAAATTATGGCCGCGCCCCTATATATATATATATATAACTGCAAACACGCAGTATAATTAATGTAAAAAACGACGCTTGTATAGGAGATATTCCGCGCAAGATGAGAGAGAGAGAACGAAACAAATGAAAAAATGAGGTAATCACCCGGGAATCGAACTCGGGATCTTCCGATTGCCGGTCAGATATGATAACCATTACACCATGGGCCTCACTCATTCCCGCGTTCGATTCCCGGGTGGTTACCTCATTTTTTCATTTGTTTCGTGCTCTCTCTCATATCTTGCGCGGAATATCTCCTATACAAGCGTCGTTCTTTACGTTAATTATACTGCGTGTTTGCAGTTAAATGTATATAATGTTACGGCATGCGGGAGGTGCCCCCTTGGGGCATTGGTTTCTGCGCGTATGTAGAGGAATTACGGCATTTGAATGAGTGAGGGCCATGGTGTAATGGTTATCATATCTGACCGGCAATCGGAAGATCCCGGGTTCGATTCCCGGGTGATTACCTCATTTTTTCATTTGTTTCGTTCTCTCTCTCTCTCTCTCATCTTGCGCGGAATATCTCCTATACAAGCGTCGTTCTTTACGTTATATATATATATATATATATATATATATATATATACACAGTTTATCGATATACTGTATGTCTGTATGTGCATACATATATAAAACAAAAGAAATACAAAAGATGTACGTTAGGTGCTAATTAAGAGTACAATTAGGCAAAAATAATCCATTGGTGAAAGTAATAAAAAAGTACAAAATTTAGAATGTAAAAATAATTGGAAAATTAATATGAAAAGTGTGACTAAATCCACTAAAAAGACGAGTGGGAAGTCTTTTTCAAACCACTATTTTTTTACAATTTCCACTATATACCTCGTTAACCTCGTTGCTGTTCCGTGCGTTGGTCTCTCCTCGCACGAAGGTCAAGCTGGTGGCCCCGCCTCTAGGTCTGGCTTGGTGGAGGAGCGAGTTGCTTTCTTGCGCTCTCCACCGCGCATAGCCAGGTAGTGAGGTACACCCGGCTCATTTGATACCGTCCTGAGCCAGGCATCTAGTCTTCTCTTCAACTTTGACCCCCGTAACGTTTCTGAGGTCCTTTGGAAGCTGGTTAAAAGGTCTTGGTCCCCTGACAACCAACCTATTTTCCTTCAGTGTTGAAGAGGTCCCTCGTCGGACCTTTAATTTGGAAACACTACACATCCTGCCTTTCCTATTTTCCAGCGTTGTTTGAATGGTAATTGGGTTTAGTTTTAGGTTTGGTACCAGTTTTTCAATCATTTTCCATAATATGTAGATTATGATGTACCTCTCTTCTTCTTCTTTCCAGGAAGTACAGATTTAGTTTACGTAGTCTTTCCCAGTGGCTGTGAAATGTGTCTGCGTTTCTTCTAGTTTATTAGTTTCTTCTTTTTTATATGGGGACGTCAAACCTAAGCAGTGTTCAAGTTTTGGTATAATCAGTGTTTCTAGCAGGGGAATCATTACTGTCTTGTCCCTTCTTTGAACGTTCTTCGTACCTGTTACGCGACTGTTTTCGCTTTGTTTATTGCTCTCTGATTTTGTGCTTCGAATTTCGTATCATCGGTCATTATTACCCCCAGATCGATCGCTTTCGTGCTTCTCTGAATTTCCTGTCTATCTGGAGCATAATATGCAGTCTGTTTAAGTTCCTCTTTTCTACCATATCTCAAGAGCTGAAATTTCTCGGTGTTAAATGTCATAGTGTTGTCTTCTGACCATTTGCATATTTTGTTCGTGTCCCTCTGCAAGGCCTCCACTTTATTTGCATCGCTGATTTTTCTGATGATCTTTGTATTGTCTGCAAAGGATGTTACTATACTGTTGCTGTTTACATTGCTGTCTATGTCTGTTAGCATGATAATGAACAGGAGTGGGGCCAGTACTGTCCCTTGTGGTAATGAGGTGCGCACTTCCGATTCTGATGATGATATATGGTACCTTGAATTTTGACGACCTGTAGATGTTCTGAGGAAGTTGTAGATCCATTTTCCCACTTTGCCTGTTATTCCCATATATTTCATTTTATGTGCTATTTTACGGTGATCACATTTGTCGAAAGCTTTATATATATATATATATATATATATATATATATATATATATATATATATATATATATATATATATATATATATATATAAATTATATATATATTATATACAAGATACGATTTTACGAATCAATATGTGGTGAATAGGTATATCTAATCATGGGTCTATCTTGATCTAATTAAAAATATGCATGAAGCTTTTCTAAAGGAGGTGGCTGATGGCATCATCCTAATGTCATCAAGAATAGTATTGTTACAGTTCCTACTTTATCTCTGGGTTGGTACAGTTGGCGGTCCTTAATGATTATTCTAAAACGATTTACACTCACTTTAAATTTGTACTCTTCTTTAAAAACTTTAATAACTTTCTTTAACCTTATTCGCTACGACAAAAATTAAAAGGAAAATAACCGACTATGAATAATAAGTAATTTATTCCTTGACGACTAAATAAATAAAAGGGGAAACCAATCAACCTAAACCACTACGAAAATAGGAAACCAACCAAATAAACCTAATTAACGAAGAGGACGTAGCTTCTGAACACCGCACGATATGGTTTACGAATAATTCCCACGGCTTCGGGAGATTGTTGTACATCAACAATTAGTCACGACACTCGAAACCCAGTTCTGAAGTCTTTGGAATGAATCCTATTCGGTATAAAGTTACGCAATTGCTACTTTAATTGATAGTTACGCGATACTCTATAATACAGGGCTATTCAAACTGATTCATCCGATTTCAACTGAGAATACTTCCGTACCTATCAACCGTGCATCAACTGGGCATACACCACATGAAAGAGGAAATCTCCGAGTTTTACAAGATCACCGCGAGAGGGCTCCAAAGTCACGCCGTGGCCTAGCCTAGCAACAAACAGTCAGTGTGAAAATGGCGTCCGCACAGCAGAAGGCGTTTTGTGTGTTGCAGTTTTCGAGCTGTAAATCGGTAGTCACAGTGCAGCGTGAGTTTCGTCGACGTTACAGAACAGATCCACCGGGTGCTCAGAGCATCCGTCGGTGGTATCGTTGCCCACATCTTTGGATGAGCTCCGAACTCGCATTGTTACTGCCGTAGAGTCGGTGACAACGGACATGCTGGAGCGAGTATGGGAGGAATTCGACTATCGTGTCGACGTTGCTCGTGCAACTAGGGGAAGTCACAGAGATTTATGAGGTGAGAGACAAAATTTGGACAGTTTTTTTTTTGGTTGATGTATCACAAATCACTCTGTATTTGTAACATTAAAAAATATTCTCATTTGAAATCAGGTGAATCATTTTGAATAGCCCTGTACACTACATAATACAAAAATACTCCGATATTGTTAATTCACAAATTCAATCGATATTACAAAATACAACGAAATATCTTACCCCCCCCCCCCCCTATATAAAGAAGCTCCAGATTTAATCCCGTTCATAAAACTCTCGGGCTTGGCTGGTACCCTAACTTAATTATTAAATTTTACTTTATAAAACAAACGAAAATAATTTTTTTTTATACGTACGAAGGAAGGGTCAAAAGCGAGCGCCCGCAAAAATGCTCCCTCCATAGAAAAAGAAAAATGATGAAATCAAGGTCTCCGAGGTTCAATGTTATTTTACAAATTTTGACGTAATAAAATTACGAAGGTCATACATCAAACAATACCTTTCCAACCCGTTTTACTTCGGTTTTAAGATTAACTGAAATTTAACACAGTCTCGTAAATCAAAATACTAAACTTACTTTCTTAAATTTAAGAAAATGTAAACAAATATATTTCAATCAAATTTTTAAGACTAAAAAGTGAATAGATTACGCAGTAATTATCATATCAGAGTCGAAATATATCTAAAATTTACAAAATTAACGCTTCCAGATTTTGACAACCACAGCACCAGACCTCAAAATGAAAATACGTTCGTACAGTGGTTTACTTCCGTATCACGACGCGTTTACCATTCGGCGCAATCGTACAACGACCTAACCACCAAATCCTCAGACAAAACAAACAAATATAAAATCCTTTTACGATATTCCAAAATTGAATCGTTTCTCCTATAAAGAAACGGTGATTTGTTAAAGTTCGATTTAAAGGAGGCCTGTACTGACTAACTTGTCGGGAGCTATTGCGACCGTTCCACGATATGTCTTGAAGAACATCAGCCAACATTCTGCCGCTTCCATTCGCGAGTTCATACATAAACTTACCAGAACGCGGTTTAAAAATTTAAAAAATTCTTAAACTATTGAATTTTCCATAAATTTCTTTCTATAAGGAATATTGTACTACGTTATAGGATTCATATCCTCCCAATAAAGCTTATTATCATTATCAAATGTAGAAAGCGCGTTTCTAGTATCAACATTTTGAACAATGTTATTTTAACATACTGTATTTGTACTTTGAATAACACTAAACATTCAGGGGCACTTCCCCAACGGAGAATGTGCAGAGTCGTGTTAGGAAAAGTAAATGTTTAGTGAACTGATAAAAAGAGCAGATATCGAATATTTTTTTGAAGGTATAAAATTTGTACAGACGAAAAAAAAAAAAAAATTACAGATCTTAAACTTCAAAAGAAAATTATATAATATTTCTCTCGGTATGTAAGAAAAATTCTTACAGAAGGTAATTTCGTACATACTTTCATTGTCTATTTATTTATTATCATCATTATTTTCAAAGATCTTCACTAAATTGGAACGATTTTAAAATTATTTTTGATAAATAAAATAAAAAAATTTCTGTTTTGTTTATATTCAGTTTTAGTTTATTTTTTCTGCAAGAGAAAAAAATTAGCTTCGGAAATAGTCTTCTTTCCATTCAGGATATACACCTAAAAATAGGTAGACCGACGTGTGTATATATATATTTATACAGTATATATAGAGATAGATAAATATATGGTAGATATATATGTATGTTATAAATAATAATATGATATTCTTTTTAAATTCGCTGCATATTTTGAGACTTCGTCAAATAAAGGCGTTCCCCTCTAGATTTTTTATTCCAGTTGTGTCCTTCAATGGAAACAAAGTTGTTCCGTTTATAAATTGCCATTGAGGGTAGAAGCAAAGAGCCCTTTTTTATTCCAGAAGCAAAAATGACATTTAGACATTTTTTTTCGTGACGTCACTGGGTTTCTTTCTTGTGAGAAATGTTTCCTTCCAAATTGGAACCTTTTTCCAAATGGGGAAAAACATCGACAAATTACATCTCCGATTCACATTTCTTGTCCGGATTTTTCATGTGTCTTTCGCCTAATGTGCAACACCTCCATTTTCCAAAGTCTCTCTCTCTCTCTCTCTCTCTCTCTCTCTCTCTCTCTCTCTCTCTCTCTCTCTCTCGGGTTAGAGGTCGGCGGCGATGTTGAGGGAGTGTGGAGTGCATTCCGGGACGAGTTTATGGTGCTACAGTCTGCTGCCATACCCTCAAAACCGGTCACCCCTGCTTCAACGCAGCCTAAGTGGTTCAATCGTGACATCGCTTCGGCTATCCGAAATAGGAAAGTAGCGTATAGTAGGGTGAAGGCCAATCGTTCCCACGAGAACACTGAAGCGTATGTCCGCCTGTGTAGGGAAGTGAAGGCGAAGGTTAGGCTAGCGAAACGTAACGAAGAACTACGGGTGGCAAGCCTCTGCAAGGGGAACCCTAAGGAATTCTTCAGTTATGTTAATAGTAGAAAGCCCATTAGAAGCATGATAGGTCCGTTAAAGGACGGAAGCGGCGTTCTGCGGACCTCCGACGCGGACATCGCTAATGTACTTAATGAGTACTTTGCGGGAGTGTTCACCAGGGAGGATACCCGCGTCATCCCCGAGCCAGGCGTGAGGCACGAAGGTGCTGGCCTGGATAGTGTTAGATGTACCACGACAGTCGTTGCCGATAGAATAGACAAACTGAGCGCGTTTAAGGCTCCTGGGCCAGACCAGTTTCTCCGCAGAGTGTTGCGAGAAGTGCGCGACCAGGTGGCTCCCCACCTGGCTACAGTCTTCAACAAATCGTTGGAGATGGGCCAGGTGCCTGGTGACTGGAGGGAAGCCAACGTGACCCCTATCTTTAAGAAAGGGGATCACGAAAGTCCCGGGAACTATCGTCCCATTAGTCTCACTTCAGTTGTTGGTAAATTATTAGAGGGGATAATAGCGGATAGGATCGTTAACCATTTGGATTCGTACAAGCTGCTTGTGGACTCCCAACATAGGTTTAGACGGCATAGGTCGTGTCTCACTAACTTGCTCGAGTTTTTCCACGTCATGTTGGGTGAGTATGATAAGAGTAGGGCGATTGATATACTTTATCTCGACTTTCAGAAAGCCTTTGATAAGGTACCTCACCGCCGGCTAATGGCGAAAGTGCGCGCGCTGGGTATCGGTGGGGAAATAGGTAGGTGGATTGAAAACTGGCTGAAGAATAGGCGGCAGAGGGTTGTAATTAAAGGTGCTAGTTCGGGTTGGGCCTCGGTCACTAGTGGGGTTCCTCAGAGTTCCGTTTTGGGGCCGCTGTTGTTTATCATTTACATAAATGATATAGACGGTGGCATCGTCAGTCGGATCGCCAAATTCGCTGATGACACCAAGCTTGGGGCCAATGTTGGGACGCCGGAGGCGATCGAGCAACTGCGCGCGGACCTAGGTAGGATAGGAGTGTGGTCCGAAAAATGGCAAATGCCGTTTAACTTGTGTAAATGCAAGGTGATGCACATTGGCTACGCCAATCCCAAGTCGGACTACTCGATGTTAGGGAGTAATATCGAGGCGACTGATTTGGAAAAGGACTTGGGTGTGCTAATCAGCAGCGACCTTAAGTTTACCAAACAGTGCGTAGAGGTGGAAAAGAAAGCCCAGAAGCTGTTGGGTTATATCAGGAAGCAATTTCAGTTTCGGAGCAAGGAGATTGTGCTCTCTCTGTACAATTCTCTGGTTCGGCCGCACCTGGAGTATGCAGTGCAGTTCTGGTCGCCCACCCTCAGGAAAGATATTGAGAGGCTGGAGCGAGTGCAGGCGAGGGCCACAAAGTTAATCCCTTCCGTTAGGCATATGGGCTACAATCGACGGTTACGCGCCCTGAACTTGTTTTCGCTGGAACCTCGGAGGCTGCGCGGTCAACTGATCGAGGTTTTCAAGCTCTTACGCGGGTTCAGCGATGTCGATTTTAGAAGCATGTTTAGTTTAAATGATAACCCAACTCGCAACAATGGTTGGAAGTTGGGTTTGAAACGGTTTAGGACTAGTGTGTGTGGGAATTACTTTACGTATAAGATCTGTGACATGGACGTGAACGGTTACCTTCAGAAGTTGTGAACAGTTCCTCTGTGGATCAGTTCAAGAAAAGGTTAGACCAAATCTTGCACACTATTTGAGGGTGTGGAAAATTTTCCCTGGCACTGTTGCCATTGGTACCTCCTCGGTATGAGCCGCAAGGCCTTTTGAGGTACTTCTTTTCCTTGTAACCTTGTAACTCTCTCTCTCTCCTGTGAAAAGTTAAAAAATGAACTAGTTTAATAACTTTAATAACAGGAACCTCCCCGATTGGACCGAAAGGTCTTTGAGGCTTCTTCTTGTCCTTTTAACTCCTTGTAACTCACTCTCTTTCTCATATACTGTATAATCTGTGTGTATTTTAGTTTGGTTTAGTTAAGATGGTGACCTACAAATCGAGTCAAAACCAACGTGTGTGTGTGTGTGTGTGTGTGTGTGTGTGTGTGTGTGTGTGTGTGTGTGTGTGTACATCGGATATTGAGTTAAGTGAATAAATGAATGCCATACCATATGGTGTTATTCTGAATATTCGTCCGAGCAACCATTTCTCAATAAATAAATAAACGTACAAAATAATAAATAAATAAAATAATGAATAAATAAAATAAATGAATTTGTTGACGACGTACTCTCGTCGTTGTTATCACTTTATTCTACTTTATTTATTTAGACATTTTTATAACAAAGGAATAAAATGTCAAGAGGCAACAAGATGGCGTTCGGAATTAATGAAAGGAGACTTTGACGGCGACACATTTTAACCTTATATAATTTATTAACAGCTCAAGAGATTTTTTTTATTTTATTTTTTATTGGTTTTACAAGTTACAACATTCGAGTCAAGATACAACTTCCTATTAGAAAAAAAATATATATATCTATTCTGTGTGTGTGTGTGTGTGTGTGTGTGTGTGTGTGTGTGTGTGTGTGTGTTAGTGACAATAAGCGAAATCCAGCATTAAGCTGAAAGCTAAGAATGCATATAATCATAAGTGTAATGCCTATTTATATATCTATCAAGTCATCCCATACGTAATGTCGTTTTTTAGATCGGAATTTGAAGGACAAAAAAAAACTCAACTGAAACTTTTTAATCTAGTATATATTTTCCATCGGAATCAATGACACTCTGCCAACGTCCTACGAGCTTTTCAATGCCATGTTTATAAAATTCAGGCGGTTTTGAGGCAAAAAACGTACAAAAACTGGTGCGCGCGTCATCTAAAGAAGTATACTGTTTCTCGTCAAGATAGTTTTGCAGACTCCTGAAGAGATGATAATCTGAGGGCGCAAGGTCTGGAGAATATGGAGGATGTGGAAGTTTTTCCCACCCAAGCTCCTCAATTTTTGCGGAAGTGATCCGAGCGGTATGAGGACGTGCGTTGTCGTGGTGGAACACGATTCCTTTCCGATTAACCAAAGAAGGTCTCTTTTCTTTTAGTGCAGTGTTCAATCGATCAAGTTGTTGACAGTGGACTTGAGCGGTGATTGTTCGGTTGTGTGGTAAGGTTTCAAAGTGTATTACACTACCTTTATCCCACCAAACACTAAGCAACACCTTCCGAGGGTGAAGATTTGGTTTTGGTTGTGGTGTCGCTAGTTCTCCGGCACAAACCCACTGTCGACGGCGCTTAACATTCTGGTACAGTATCCACTTTTCATCACCAGTCACTAAACGGTGCAAAAACGGATCTTGGAGTTCACGGGAATGAAGAGCTGTGCTAATGTTTACCCGCACCCTCAGATTATCGACCGACAATTCATGTGGCACCCATTTTCCTAACTTAGGCACTTTCCCGAGTTGTTGCAAATGTCGATGGATGGTGGACGGGGATGAATTGAGTTTCTGGGCCAATTCTTTGACAGTTGTTGAACAGTCTTCTTCAAGTGCGGCTAACAGCAGGTCATCATCAAACTCAGCAGGGCGTCCAGAGCGTGCTGCATCTGTCAAACAGCAGTCACCATTCCTAAACTTTTGAAACCATCTTTGACATTTCCTCACATGCAGAATATCGTTGCCATAAACTTCCTGAATGTTTCGCGTTGCTTCAGTAGCACTATTTCCTTTTTTGAACTCGTAAAGCATTATATGCCTGATATGCTCTTCTGATACCGCCATGCTTATGAGGGGTTCACATAAAGCAATACACACGTCTTCAATGGTCAAGGTCTGTAAAGTATGTAGCGAAACACGATAGATATCCTCTTAGATATAACCTTCGGAAAATTTATGCTTAAACCGAGTAGGACTAGTTTAAACTTAATTTATCGTAAAAAACGACATTATTTATGGGATGACCTGATATAATAATAAATATAACTTAACCTAACATACCATAAACATTAAAAGTGACCACTGTAACTAATGCTATACGCATTCTTAGCTTTCAGCTTATTGCCTGATTTCGCTTATTGCCGCTAACATACATTATACTGCGGGGCTGGGTACCAATACCAATGCCAGTACCACTTAAATTAATTTTCAGATAGTAATACCAGTATCAGTACCACTTTTGATTGCTTGGTAATACCACTTTGAAAGTTTATACTATTTTACTGCCAACAAATTCTCCAATAGAGCCCAAAAAGCTTTTTCAGAATTTGCGTGAATGCCACAAATGTTCTTAATTTTTAGATCTTTTTTTCTCGTTATTGAAAATACAACTAGTTATTGGTTATATTATTTATTTTTAAACCAATCACAATTAAAGAATTTGGAATTGAAAATGGAAATAAAAATACCCATATGACAAGCTCCGCAAACCGCGACTTTCCCCAACCTCGATCACCACTGACGAACTCAACTGCTACGGTATTGCTGCAGGAACAGTATTCTCGACCCTCCGTTCTCTATTTACTACCTCCTTTTTCTCTCTACACGCAAATTTGATTACGTTATGGAACTTAATTGCCACTTAGATAATACCCTCCAGTAACTGATTTGGCCTGATAGCAAAACTTGTTTTATTACAAAAACAATCCATAATAATTAAATACCTTTAATTAACCCATTAGTACCCGTTGGTAGAATTTCCTACCGACAAAATTGGTCGTCATCATTGCATCACTTTTTTTCGTATTCACGTGATCTTCGGTATGAGCCATTGATATGACGCGATCTAAAAGATTGCGTCATTGATATGACTCATACCGAAGATCACGTGAATACGAGAAAAAGTGATGCAATAATGACAAACAATTTTGTCGGTAGGAAATTCTACCAATGGGCACTAATGAGTTAAGTTTTTCTAAAACGATTTTATGAAAACTGTGAGTATGTAGTAAATGAGGGCGCGTCCAAGTGCAAAATTTGTGAAAGAGATGGAAATTCTAAAGATGTGTTTCTGAAGGTAAGAAACGGAGTTCGTTCAATCCCTGTTCTATCTTTTCTTTCTGACTCAGTATTATTAATTTTATTGGCAATATTTTCGGTACTGACTCACATTTAATAAATTTCTCAAATATTTTCAGTTTGTATTTCTTTAAAATATAACTTGGAAATAGACTTTATGTTAAACGTCCGCCTTCGATATAAAGATTGCGCATTCCACTTTACAAAATGAATGGTGCCCAGAAAACCATTTCCAATTTTTTCAGTAAAAAAAAAAAAAAAAAAATTTTTATTTGGGCCTAATTTAGAGAATGTGATCATTTCAGTAACTTCACACACTTAAATTACTAGTGTTTTGTCTATACTTGGGCCGCCATGCTGGGAATTTAAAGAAGCCTTTTGAGTGATTGCCTAAGTCAGTTTATGAAGATATTTTCAAGAAAGACTGCGCGAGTCGAGTTTCTAAACCTATTGACTTATTCTTTCGGAAGCGGATTACTAAACTCGATATGACCAAAGTTAGTACAATATATCCAAAGACAGAGAAACAGAACTGCCTGCCCCTTCCAAGAAGGTGAGTTTATTATAGCCTACTTGAATGTATCATTATATTTTATTTGATTAATATCATACATTTGAGTAGGTAGCTCATACCACTCATTCACTCTAGAATTACAAAAAAATTTAATTGGAAAAAAGTAATTGCATAAAATTTGCTAAAATATATTTAGCAGATTAGTTTGCAGTTAATATGCAGTATGTAGGACACGATGGGGCGCCATGCTTTAAGCTAAAAAATAGTAAATTAGCTTTTTCATGATGCATCAAGATATTTTCTTTAGAATTATTAAAATTTGAATTATTTAAATTAAGTTTTCTAAGTCTCCTTTTCAAGTAAAACTCGAGGAACTACGGATGTGTTCATGGAAAAAGAAATCCATCACGATTAACCTGGAAAAAGAAACGTTTGAGAAAGAGGGTCTTCAACTGGTAACACTGGATGGAAGACCATTTTCCAATTATTAAACCAGTCATGGAGGCTATCGGTATGGGAAAGAAACCGATTCTTGATTGTGACACCTGGTGGGGATCAACACACGATATGCTATCAATGCTACTCACAGGCCCGCGATGGTTTTGTTGTCCGAAATATTTTATCACTTATATAGTAATTTTTGCACGCTGATTCCGAAAATAATATTCATTTTTCGCCATCACGTACAGATTTTTCACAAAATGTCATATTTCATATTACATATGTAAGTAATTTTCATTAAATTTTTATTAAAAACTACTGCTCATAAATGCTTGGTTTCACCGAGACATCAAAGAAATGGAGAAGAGATATCAGGGAAAGTGGGACATCAGCATGATGGCTGATTACTGCTGGATGTTGAAACGGGATACTCCAGAATTATTACATACAAGAAAAGGAACAGCGCGTACATTCGAGACTAAAATGCATAGATCTCACGAGAAAACTCGGGACAAATAAAGATGAATATGTAATTGACGTTAATAGTCTTCTTTCTTTTTAAAGTTGTTTACTTTTGTAATTAGTATAACAAAGCGAAATAGGTACCTAATGTAAATTGAAATAAATAATATTTATTCATGTTGTTGTTTTTTTCCCTTCCAGTTTGCAGAAAATCCTTACGTGATAGAAAAAAATTGGACAGTCTCAAAGTTTTCGGATGACACGAAACTGGGGGTAGGGCGATTAATGACGAAGATAGAGGTAAAATCCAGGAAGATCTGAATAAAATCGTTGATTGGTCAATCACATGGCAAATGAGATTTAACGTTGATAAGTGCAAAATTTTGCATATAGGTTCGCGTAACGGTAATTTTGCGTATAGTATGTCAGGGAAAGATTTAACAAGCGTAGAGCAGGAAAAAGATTTAGGAGTTATAGTCACTGGTGATTTAAAAGTAGCGAAACAAAGTACAGCAGCGGTCAATAAGGCGAACAAAGTGTTAGGTTTTATAGCTCGAAATTTTGAGTACAAATCGCGGGATATTATAGTTCCACTTTATAAATCATTAGTTAGACCCCATTTGGAGTACGCGGTCCAATTTTGGAATCTGCATATGCGCAAAGATATAGACAAAATCGAACGAGTTCAAAGACGAGCAACTAAGATGATTCCGTCGCTTAGGTCGAAGTCGTTCGAGGATAGGCTTAGAGAGTTAAAATTGACAACACTCGAGACTAGGAGGCTAAGGGGTGATCTAATCCAGGTTTTCAAAATTATGAATGGGTTCGATAACGTAGATAGAGATAGCTTTTTCGAAATATCTCAATATAATAGGACTAGAAATAACGGGTGTAAGTTGACATGTAGAAGGTTCGAGACAGCAGTTGCCAAAAACTTTTTTACGCATAGAATAGTAAATAGCTGGAATAGTTTGCCGGTAGAAGTAATTAGTAATAGGTAGTAAAATTAAGGCTGTGTGGTGATAGATCCCACAGCTCAACACAGGTGTTGTGGGATATAGGGAGGCAGCATCTTGGGTTAGGGGATACTCTCTGTCCTTACACACCCCATTTAAAGAGATTCCTCTGCCGAGCGGTGCCCCCCATAGTACTGTGAGGTATTGAAAAACTCATGATCTTCACTTGCCCCACAAACACCTTTAAATGGGAGACCCAAAATGGGTGCACACACATTTCTACATTACTGTACAGTCTTTACAGCCACACCTATACCTTCCCTCCTAAGTATATATATTGTAATGTATATGGTTGTAAATTTTGACTTGGTCCGCAATCGATATGGACCGTGACTTATTTTTCGTTGGGCAAGGTACTAGTATTGATGGATACCGTAATGAAATTGACTGGATTCTTTGGATCTGATATATTTGCATGTCCGTTATAAATAGATATAGAGTGTAACATATTTGTTGATAGTAGTCTATTATGACTTGATCCTCTGGATCCAGAGATTCTATCTTTAGTTTTAAATCGATAATTAATTAATTAGTTTTTAATTGATAATTATTTAGTTTTGCAAAAATTGGTCGTTGCGAATGTACAAGCAGTTGGTACATAAATTTCTTGTTCTTGTGGTTCGGAACCCACGTAAAATTGTAGGTCCCCTCTGCCACCACGGAGGACATACACAATACACGATTACGAACACAGTTAGGTAGACCAGCCATGAGTGGATCTTAGGGTCTTTGTTGGTCTGAAACATTATAACATTATTATAACATTATAAATCAGCGTAGTTGAATTATATAAAATCAGTTATTAGTAAGAAAACAACTCTTACAAAGTTCTCATTCGCAGGCCTGTGTTATGCGACCACTATCTGAAGAATGGGGCGTACCAAATCCAGACATATTTTTTGATGTTGGCATGTGGAACTTCATACAAGGAACTATTGATGCTTTGAAACCAGCTAGAACTGTTACAGCTGCCTTACAGAAAGAATTCCTAAACCCTGATAAGTTTTACTAATTCTGGGAAAAACTAAAGATGACTCTACTAAAGATGGCAAATTCTGGTCTGGCTCAAAGGCTTCGAGATGCATTGATGCAACGCCGAAAGCATCTGATGGAAAACAGTATTCTACTTGCTGGGGTCTACTGCAATCCTCGGTGGTACAAATTACTGTTGTCACCAGAGGAGACAAAACGAGCAAACGAAGTGTTGCTAAAAGTTGCTCCAAAAGAAAAGCACATGACTGCAGTCGAGAAAGTTCCAAATGATGAAGAAGAAATGACAAGCAGCTCTGCTGAGGAAGGCATTGATGAAGAATTAGAGAAGCTCGTGCGGTAGGAAAAAAAAGGGCTTGTTACGGGTCACACGGTATTTAAGCAAAATTCCTATAAGCAAAACCTTCTTACGGCCTGCACTGCATACAACAGTGAATGTCGTGTGAAAAGCAACATGGACTTTTCTGTTCCGCTGTGGTGGGCGCAACGAAGAAACCAAATCCTTTGGTAGATGCAGCACTGATAGTTTGTGCCCTTCCACGAACCCAAGTCAGCGTAGAAAGACTGTTTTCTACAGTGCTAGAAAGACTGTTTTCTACAGTGCATTACATTTTAAATGACTTAAGAACGTCGTTACCCAGAAATTCATTAAATAATATGGTATTCCTAAAATCCAATGCGCTTAATTACTCGTAACTTTGAAGAGTGAAGATAATTAATAAACCCAATATGTTATAACTCAGCCTACTCCTTATCAAACCTACTATTAATGCTACATATTTCTTTTTTCAAGGCGACTAAGTTCCTATATAGCGAGTTTATGTTTTTGTTTTAAGCAGCAGCTTCTTATACAAAGAATCATAAAACAAATTAATAATCATAAAAAATATCTCGCTATAGGTCAAGTTATTCATCCCGCAAAAGAGGTACCGTCCGTAGGTAAAAGAAAAAATTTGGAATGTACTAGTATTTACCGGTGCCGTAACCACTTTCAGTCGCTGATATTACCAGTACCACTTTGCTCAAATACCAGTACCAGATATAAACAAAAACTGCATCCCAGCACCACTTTCATCGCTGGTACCCAGCCCTGTATACATGGATGGATAAGTGATGTTATGACAACGCTATCCTGACAAGTTACGAGGACATTAAGAGAAAAAATATATAGTTGATGTAATATTTGTGAAATCTATTCAAAAATTCTTAAATTATTAATCGTTGCTTCGCGTAAACAGATTTATTTATTTAAAAATTTTATTTACACATAAATAAACACGTTTTACCAAAATGCTTTTTTACTATTTCAAACGATGACAAATCTTCAAAAAGTAATGAAAAACAGAATACATATTTCAAGACACCCACAAATACATATACAGGTGGCGCAAAAGTCGCGCATCATAGGAATTTCCAGTGTTTACTAAAATATATTATTTTTTTCTTTTAGGTAGGGGATGGCTGCGAAATTCACAACAGACGAGAGGGTGAGCTTGGTTTTAATGTATGGAATACCAGTTCTATACTACAAATCGATGACTCGTACAGAATTTAAATTCTGTACCGATTCATCGATTTATAGTATAGAACTGGTATTCCATACATTAAAACCAAGCTCACCCTCTCGTCTATTGTTAATTTCGCAGCCATCCCCTACCTAAAAGAAAAAATATAGTAAACAATGAAAATTCCTATGATGCGCGACTTTTGTGCCACCCTGTATATATATATATATATATATATATATAAATATACACACACACACACCCATTTTTAAAGTAATGAGTACAGTCTTCCACACTGGTTCCAAGCATGATTTCGAAGAATATCCAATCATAACATCTTGACAGATGAAATGTAAAAAAGATTTCAAATTCAAGCAAGAAGTTAAGGACGTTCGGGGGTCGGAGGCTGAGTTGGGGTTTTGTTGGGATGTGCTCGCAGTATGACCATATCACCTTTACAGTTAATTAATCTTCTTCGTAAAATCTAATGAGGTTGCATGACGGAGGGGACCTACAGCTTTACGCGAGATCCGGACCCTTAACTACCCCTCTCCCCAAGGAAAAACCAGAGAAGCGCTTTCATCGCTGACATTTGAATTTGGAGCCCAAAATCGAACTTAGGACTTGCAGATTAATCACGACAGGCTACTGTGATTAATACCAATGATTAGTTTTTAAGTCTAATACATACATTTAGGAAGAAATAAAAAATTTTAGTGAGAGAGAGAGAGAGAGAGAGAGAGAGAGAGAGAGAGAGGTTAACTTTTGCACGACTTTACTAGAATTTACTCTAAGTCCTTAATATACAGTATATATATATATATATATGATGAATAAAACCACGAAGGAAAGGAAACACAAAATGGTGCTCAAGCGCTTTCGTGAAATAATTTTCATATATATATATATATAATATATATATATATATGAAAATTATTTCACGAAATTAACACGTAAAAAAATATTATGATGAATAAAACCACGAAGAAAAGGAAACACAGCGGTTGAGCACCACTCTGTTTTCCTTTCCTTCGTAGTTTACCCATTGAACCACGGGCACCGGCGCATAACCAGCGCCGGTGCCCGTGGTTCAGTGGGTAATACCTTTTCCCCATAAGCGAAGTGAAAACACCAAGGTCGGGGGTTCGAATGACCCGTGATGACATTTTATTTGGGGTATTTTTTAAATAATCAAGATCAATTGCAAGAAAAAAGGGTATATAAGACTGGACGTTGGGTATTCCGCAATTTATTCCAAAGACTTGAACGCCACAAATTACTAAAGTGCAATTTATGAACTTTGAGTTTGATGCCCAAATATAAGTATGGGAAAATCTGTCCTATAAATTAGGGTATTTATGCCGGTGCAAATTTAATTTTTTTACAGTACAACTGAACGAATAGTCTCTCTCTCTCTCTCTCTCTCTCTCTCTCTCTCTCTCTCTCTCTCTCTCTCTCTCTCTCTCTCTCTCTCAGAAAGCCTTTGATAAGGTACCTCACCGCCGGCTAATGGCGAAAGTGCGCGCGCTGGGTATCGGTGGGGAAATAGGTAGGTGGATTGAAAACTGGCTGAGGAATAGGCGGCAGAGGGTGGTAATTAAAGGGGCTAGTTCGGGTTGGGCCTCGGTCACTAGTGGGGTTCCTCAGGGTTCCGTTTTGGGGCCACTGTTGTTTACCATTTACATAAATGATATCGACGGTGGCATCGTCAGTCGGATCGCCAAATTCGCTGATGACACCAAGCTTGGGGCCAATGTTGGGACGCCCGAAGCGATCGAGGAACTGCGTGCGGACCTAGGTAGGATAGGAGAGTGGTCCGAAAAATGGCAAATGCCGTTTAACTTGGGTAAATGCAAAGTGATGCACTTGGCTACGCCAATCCCAAGTCGGACTACTCGATGTTGGGCAGTAATATCGAGGTGACTGATTTAGAAAAGGACTTGGGTGTGCTAATTAGCAGCGACCTTAAGTTACGAAACAGTGTGTAGAGGTGGAAAAGAAAGCCCAGAAACTATTGGGTTATATCAGGAGGCAATTTCAGTTTCGGAACAAGGAGATTGTGCTCTCACTGTACAATTCCCTTGTTCGGCCGTACCTGGAGTATGCTGTGCAGTTCTGGTCGCCCACCCTCAGGAAAGATATTGAGAGGCTGGAGCGAGTGCAGGCGAGGGCCACAAAGTTAATCCCTTCCGTTAGGCATATGGGCTACAATCGACGGTTACGCGCCCTGAACTTGTTTTCGCTTGAAACTCGGAGGCTGCGCGGTCAACTGATCGAGGTTTTCAAGCTCTTACGAGGGTTCAACGATGTCGATTTTAGAAGTATGTTTAGTTTAAATGATAACCCAACTCGCAAACAATGGTTGGAAGTTGGATTTGAAACGGTTTAGTACTAGTGTGTGTGGGAATTACTTTACGTATAAGATCTGTGGACACATGGAACAGGTTACCTTCGGAAGTTGTGAACAGTTCCTCTGTGGATCAGTTCAAGAAAAGGTTAGACGAAATCTTGCACACTATTTGAGTGTGTAAAGACATTTAGGACCTCAGTCTGCGGAAATTTCTTTTCCTATAAAATAGTTAATATCTGGAACAACTTCCCTCAGAGGTTGTTTCCAGTCAAAGTGTAAATCTGTTTAAAAATAGGCTAGAAAGTACTGAACACACTCATAGTTTAAGATTAAAACCTCAGAAAACTCTGCAGGAGTTCGCTTGCTCGCTCTCTGTGAGCAAGCTAAATATAGAGCTATTTATATATTCTCCACTTTCCTGTAAAATTTCCTTGGCTACTTTTCCAGGGTCAAGGTATTTTCTTCAACCTTTTTCCGTACCTGCCTCTGGCAGGGAGGGAGCGGAGGGTGGGGAGAGAGCCTTCTACTTTTCTATCCAGTTTTCTGCTACTTCTAGGATAGTTGAAAGAAAAATAAACTTTCACAAAATTTTCCCTGGCACCCGTTGCCATTGGTACCTCCTCGGTATGGGCCGCAAGGCCTTTTGAGGTACTTCTTTTCCTTGTAACTCCTTGTAACTCTCTCTCTCTCTCTCACTTTCTCAATATTTTCTTCTTATACATACTATAAATATGATGTAAATAATGAGAAATTCGCTGACAGCAGTGTCGGTCAGTATGAGGTCCCTCACCTCAGGAATCTTCATGGTGAAATCTCTGACTTTCCCTCATCACCCCTTCCAGGTCTACTCGGAAACTGAGTATAAAGAATGGCTACTCTTTGAGTACTTTACGGCTACTGTTTAAGTACATAGTGTTTATTCCCTGAGATCGAAGCAGTGCTTTCCCTTAAGATGTAAATGTAGTAGGAGGCGCTAGTCTGGTCTGGTTACAGAACACTGGGTGTTGTTATTGTGGAGTCAAAACCCCGAATAAGACTACAAAAGGGGGTTATAATGGGAGTTGGGGACGATGATGTTCCCTTTTGATCGTAAATGTAGTAGGAGCGCTGGGAGTTCTCAAATAACAGACATTTTTTAATTTTTTGTTTTTATTTACGTGTCTGTAATAGATGGAAATTTTCTGGAGTCAAAACCTCTGAATAGCTATATTAAACTATTTGGGAAGCCACTCTTCTCTCCCCTTCTTTTGCTCCTTCCTTTTGTTTTCATTATTAAAAGGGTGCTGCTTGAGGGAGGGCTAGTTAAAATAGAGTAGTAGTAGTAGTAGTGTAATGTTCCCTTTGTCAATAAATGTAGGAGGAGGCGCTGGTCGGGTCTGGTTTCAGAGCATTGGAAGTTCTCAGATGATACCCCATTGGTAGAGAAGGGAAGTTTGATACGATCTCTCGGAAACCAAAACCTCTGAATAAATGTTTTCAATTTTAGGGAGGCTACTTGGGTTTACAGTGTAGGAATGTTATACTTTTTAGGTAAGTCGCCGAATATCTAACTTAGCTAGCTAGAGAAAATTGCAAGTTGCGGAGAAATAATGCAACGACGAAATGATAACTTCTTGTACATAAATAAATAAAAAAATCCTTTAAAAATGCATGATGTAGATTAGATTAAGTAGGTTAGTATTCATGCTATCTTTTATTTTCCGCTGTCTTCTAATGCGTAACTGAGTACACGAGATAAGTGTACGCATGGTGTGAATGAGCTCTGAAGCGATTTTCTTCATTATACTTTTCCTACTCTCCTATAAATCTTCTTTCACCACTATTTTCTGTCAGCAGTGGCTGGCGGAGGAGGAAGAGAGCCTCGTCTGTTCTCTACTTAACTATCACTATTATTCCTGTGTGAAAGCTTTACGTGTCTATAAGCGTAAGCATGGTACAAGTTTGCAATATTCTTTTTTTTTTCAATGCTAATTCTGACTTTTCTACTTCCTTCTTGGGCTAACCTAGAGTGGGTCTTAGGGGGCTTTGTTAGCATGTAACTCTATAACTATATATACACCATCAGACGATACGTACACATATCCACCAACACATTCCAAATGTATATACAAATACACACGAGAGAGCGTACACTTATTTTTCTGTGCCAACAATAAGTGGCGGCTGTTCTTTATCGGATTGGCTGTCGATAGCAGTTTAATTGCGGCTTTTTGCGTGCGGCAACGGCGCGGACGACATTTACAGATGATAAATGAAACACTGTGTCCTGCTTGCGGAAAACTTGCGGCTAGGATCAGCGGCTTCGAAGCCTTTAAAAGCCGCATATATTTAGTGGCCAATGAGAGTTATTGGAAGAGCTGCTGGAGGGAGAGGGGTGTGGAAGAGATGGAGGGAGGAGACAGAGGACGCACGGTGAGGTTAGCCATCCGCGAATCGCAACATTCGATGCAATCTCATTGATATTGCATTATTTTAATCTGCTTTTAGCCGGTTTTTCTCTTCATTTCACTCTAGAGCAAATGCATTACTCTTAATACTTTTCACCCACGGAATTAAATGCGATTGTTAATGAAATTTTATTTTATTTTATTAATGTTACCGAGTGCAAAATACGTTAACGGTTAATTTTTACATTGTTTTTGATATAGAGAGAATTTAGCTTTTAAAACTGACCAATGAAATCAAAGTAACGGGTTACACTTCAAACTTAGCCAATCAGAGAGAAACATTGTCTAAAGAAGGGACACGAAGCAGCCATAAGATAAGCCCGTCAGACCACAGATAACTAATAACTAGATAGGTAACTTCCGTATAAATTACTTTGCTTAGAGACCAGTCGTTGCGAAGAATTTTTCAAAAGAATGGTCAGGTTATTTGCAATGGTACATATACTACAAATTTTATTTCTGAATCACTTATTATTTAATAATTTCTTAGAAATGTCCTTAGCAACGTTTGGTTACTAGGCAAAATCTACCACTATTTAGTGTCCTTTCTGGTTGTTCTGTAATATGTGGTCAGACTTTTGCTAGGCTTGTTAAGTACGATTGTGATATTGTGTTTATTAGTGTAAATGTATTGAGTGGGTTGTTTAAACTCTTCGCAAGAAGTAAGGTCATATGACAGAGGGGATCTACAACTTTAGGTGGAATCCGAACCACGTGTCGCTACATAGTCAGGACGCAGAGGACAGTATCCCAACTAGAGATGGAAGAGTACCAAAACGAGTACCAGGACGATTAAGAGTACCGTATTTTTTGAGTGGTCGAGGACGGTTTTTTTAGTGTTCGAGTAAGAGTATGCGTGTAAGAGTGTGGTTTCAAACTTTAACTGGTGCTTGACTACAACTTGTAGCCAAGCACCAGTTAAAGTGCTTGGCTAAAGTATTTGGTTAAAGTGCTTGGCTAAAGTACTTGGTTACAACTTGTAGCCAAGCACCAGTTAAAGTTTGAAACCACTCTCTTACACGCGTACTCGTACTCGAACCAGACATGGGGTCTATTACTGGGTTTCTATTACTATTATTGTTACTTTTGATTTCTTCTATTACTATTACTCAAAGCTGGGCACTTGCGTTTTTTTTTGCGGTACTGCGGTACTGCGGTACTACCGCACTACCAAACCGGTACCGCATAACGCAGTACCGCAAAGGATCGCTGAAAGTACAGGCTGTACTTTCAGCGATCCTTTGCGGTACTGCGTTATGCGGTACCGGTTTGGTAGTGCGGTAGTACCGCTGCTGCACAGAGCTGGGCACTTGCGTTTTTTTTTGCGTTTTTTGCGGTACTGCGGTACTACTACCGCACTACCAAAACCGGTACCGCATAACGCAGTACCGCAAAGGATCGCTGAAAGTACAGCAGTACCGCAAAGGATCGCTGAAAGTACAGCAGTACCGCTACCGCATTCAAATTCCCGCGGTACTTTCCGCGGTACCGACCAACACGGTAGTACCGCAGTACCGCAGTACCGCAAAAAAACCCGCAAGTGCCCAGCTCTGCGTATTACTATTACTTTATTTTTCATCTATTACTATTACTTTTGTATGTGGGGTACTTCACTCATTTGAAAAGGATCTTTGTTATTTAAATGCAATTAGAAGCAGTGTGCTAACAAATATTTGTTCAACCAAATCATTACAATTTCAGAGACTGTACGTCTTGATAAATTTTACTTTATTGAAGGAAAAAATTGCCACAATATTAGTTCACATACATATTTATTTAGTTTAGAATACATTTAGTTCATTTTTCAGTTCTTTGGTCACACAATATGTTCATTGCCACTGTAATAGAAAAGTAACAGACTATTATCTATTACTATTAGAGCAAAAAAAATGATCTATTACTATTACAGCAAAAAAATATGATCTATTACTATTACTTGAAAAATCCTGTAATAGTCTATTACTATTACTATTACCCCATGTCTGACTCGAACATTAAAAGAACCGTACTCGACCACTCAAAAAATACGGTAGTCTTAATCGTACTGGTACTCGTTTGCAGGGGGTATAAAGGTTATGCAAATAATTTCTTCTGGGTGTTGTAAAGTTTATACTTGGGGTGTGAAAGCCCTCCGGTCCAGAATCGTGAGATTCTAGAGAAATTGACTGCCAGTTCTTTAGGCTCTCTCTCTCTCTCTCTCTCTCTCTCTCTCTCTCTCTCTCTCTCTCTCTCTCTCTCTCTCTCTCTCTCTCTCTCTCTCTCTCTCTCTCTCTCTCTCTCTCTCTCTCGGGAGGGCGGGTGAAGTCTGTTGTATAATCCTGTCCCGTGGGTTACTAGGACCCCATCCCATCGCTACTCTGTCCTTTTAGCTTAAGGATGCTCTCTTCTGACTGACTGAAAACAAAAACCTTTTCTTTTAGTATTAAGTCTTTTTCTCTACTTTTACTATAAGGACCCTACTGCTACCTCATGCGTGGGAAGAGAGGCTTTGGAACCTCTATAAATAACACCACTTAACGCTCGTAGGTCGTGAGAGACTGGGATGGAGGGGTCCCAAGCGTAGGGGCGCGATGAATGGTGTGTGGCTAGTGCCCCGTTAAGCCTATTCCTAACGCGTAATGGCCTGACCAGCCCCCTGCGACCGTTCTTTGGTGACCAATTGATAAAGCTTGGCTGTACTGCTCTTAGGTGAGAGAGCTTTACTGCCTAGCTGGCTGCCAGGTCAGCGGAAAGTCTCGGGCGTAGCTGCTGGGTCTAGTGGGATATCCCTTGAACACTGGATTCTAAGAGTCTGCCCGCTTGTGTGACTAGTAAGACTTAGTAAGGAGCTGCATCTCGCTGTCGCTCCTGGCTGGAAATCCGTGACGCCTGCGTCGCGAATGTTTGTCAGTTGGTAGCTGCGACACGTTTGGGACTGTCCGGCCCTGGGGAGACCTTTGGTCGGTGCGGAAGTAGCGAGAGGTGTAGTCTTCTGGATGGGATGAATGTCACTTGCAGATAGGCGGATGCTGCTTGTGCGGGAAGAATTCACCCCCCCCTTCCTTTTTTATGTACTAGTCAGAACGTTTTCGATAGTTTTCTTTGCTAGAACGCTTTATCTTATTCAGTGTATTAGGAGTTAGAAAAAAATGTTACAATGACTGGACCGCAGAGACTGAAGGCTGAGTGCGCGAGGTGTGGAGTTAACCAGTGGGTGACGAACTTCAAAGAAGCTTGCTTCGAGAAGATCAACCACTCCAGCATGTGCCGCTTTTACAAACTCATGCAGTTGTACGAGAAGCTAGAGGAGAGGGTCCGGCGGCTCGAGTCGTCCAGATCGGCTGTTGGAGACGCGGCGGTGACTGACACGGCTGCGCCCTCCACCCCGGAGAATATTGATAGGATAGCCGCCCTGGAAAGGCGGTCCAGCGGCGGACTGGACAGAGTTCGAGACTGCGGAGAAAGGGTAGAGGTGCAACCGGGGGCTAGGGTGCAAAATCGGTGTCAGAAATCCCCAGCGACCCACGTGGAATGCTCGGAACCGCGACGCAAGGTGGAGGGAAGGGAGGGCACAAAAAAGGGTGGGAAGGGGCCGATAAAAAAAAAGGGTGGGAAGGGGCCTACTGATGGCCCAAAGAAACCGAAGGATATAGCTGCCGGTCGGGGTGGGTCGGTTGCTGTAAGTGCGGCTGAGTCTACGGGTGGCGACGGGTATCGAAAGGTATCGGGCAAGAAGGCTGCGAAGCCGAAGCCTGAGACCCCGGTTGCCGCTGTCAGGACCTCCAACCGCTTTAGTCTCCTGTGCGCGAAGGAGGAAGACACCGTTTTGATTGGGGATTCACAGATCAGGGGCCAGGAGAAGTACTTTGCTTCCGCAAACCGGGACAGGAGGAAGGTTAGGTGCTTACCCGGGCGGGGAACGGCGCACTTAAGGATGGATGGGAGAGTGGTCCGAAAAATGGCAAATGCCGTTTAACTTGAGTAAATGCAAGGTCATGCACATTGTCTACGCCAATCCCAAGTCGGACTACTCCATGTTGGGGAGTAATACCGAGGCCACTGATTTAGAAAAAGACGGGTGTGCTAATTAGAAGCGACCTTAAGTTTACCAAACAGTGCGTAGAAGTGGAAAAGAAAGCCTAGAAGCTATTGGGTTATATCAGGAGGCAATTTCGACTTCGGAACATGGAGACTGTGCTCTCTGTACAATTCCCTGGTTCGGCCGCACCTGGAGTATGCTGTGCAGTTCTGGTCGCCCACCATCAGGAAAGATATTGACAGGCTGGAGCGAGTCCAGGCGAGGGCCACAAAGTTACAGTAATCCCTTCCGTTAGGCATATGGGCTACAATCTACGTTTACGCGCCCTGAATTTGTTTTCGCCGGAAACTCGGAGGCTGCGCGGTCAACTGATCGAGGTTTTCAAGCTCTTACGCGGGTTCAACGATATCGATTTTAGAAGTATGTTTAGTTTAAATGGTAACCTAACTCGCAACAAAAGTTGGAAGTTGGATTTGAAACGGTTTAGCACCTGTGTGTGTGTGGGAATTACTTTACCTATAAGATCTGTGACACGTGGAACAGGTTACCTTCAGAAGTTGTGAGCAGTTCCTTTGTGGATCAGTTCAAGAAAGGGTTAGACCGAATCTTGCACACTATTTGAGGGTGGAGGAATTTTTCCCTGACACCCGTTGCCGTTGGTACCTCTTCGGTATGGGCCGCAAGGCCTTGTAACTCACTCTCTCTCTCTCTCTCTCTCTCTCAGCAGGATGACATTAGATTAAAATACAAACCTAAAACTGCCCCCCTTAATTATGTCAGTACTCATAGGATTAGTTAAATAAAATATTTAAAGGAATCAAGGTTCTCAATTCCCTTTTATTATTAAGACGACACGTCTACGAATAAGAATCAGTATAAATATGTACGATATTAAATATACAGGGTGGGCGGAAAGTAGCTCCCTATTTTGGATTGGTAAAAAAATACGTATATTATCCATTTATTTCAGAAAAAATAATATGAAAAGGTAGGCATACATGGTAGGTTTTCTCTAAAATTCAATGTGGGCTCCAACTCTTTCCACCAGCTTCTGGAGCCGCCCAGGAATGGCGTCCACTGACTTTAGCAGGAACTCCGGCGGGATGGAGGACATGACTTCCCGAATTCGGTCCTCCAGTTCTTCCAATGTCCTCGGTTTGGTGCGGTAGACTTCTTCCTTTACCCACCCCCAAAGAAAGAAGTCGCACGGTTACCGCTGAAAAACGGCAGAATCGGTTCAGTGTAACGGTGTGGTGTGGTATGACCTCAGATCAGGTTGTGGGCCCGTTCCTTCTGCGCAACACCATGAATGCTGAGCGGTACCTTGATATGTTGCGAAACGAGGTCTGGCCGGTTGTCAGCACATGGGAGAACATCGACGATCTGATATTTATGCAAGATGGCGCCCCTCCGCACTTCGCTCTTGTTGTCCGTGAGTGGCTGGATGCCCACTTCCCTGGGCGTTGGATGGGTCGTCGTGGTCCACATCAGTGGCCAGCCAGGAGCCCCGACTTGACACCGTGCGACTTCTTTCTTTGGGGGTGGGTAAAGGAAGAAGTCTACCGCACCAAACCGAGGACATTGGAAGAACTGGAGGACCGAATTCGGGACGTCATGTCCTCCATCCCGCCGGAGTTCCTGCTAAAGTCAGTGGACGCCATTCCTGGGCTGCTCCAGAAGCTGGTGGAAAGAGTTGGAGCCCACATTGAATTTTAGAGAAAACCTACCATGTATGCCTACCTTTTCATATTATTTCTTCTGAAATAAATGGATAATATACGTATTTTTTTACCAATCCAAAATAGGGAGCTACTTTCCGCCCACCCTGTATATATATATACATATATATATATATATACACAGTATATATATAGTGTGTGTGTGTGTATACTCTATCAGTAATATGGAAATGGTAAATAAATTCCTGCAAGTCTGTGGTATCTGCAATGATGCAACAGATGAGAGAAGAACCTCATCGCACGGGATGAGGTGTGATTTTTGTCAGCTGCTTTTTGAGTTTAGATGCCTAGAATGGGAAGATGAAAAAGTCTCCCTTATAACGAACGCGAAGCAGCTTAATGGGATAAAAAAATTCTGCGAAAACTGCATGACCGAAATAAACTCTCTTACAATATTTAAAGCAGAAAGAGACTACGAGAAGAAAATGAAAGAGAAAGTGGGAATAAAGAACAGAGGAAAACAGAAGAAACGAAGAAAGGCGAAGTAGAAAAAAATCAGATACCGTCACACAACGAGGCCGAAACCATGCGGTCGAAAGAGAGTATAAAGACACAGATAGTATAAGGGCAACGAAGGACATTAACACAAATAGGAAAAGACAAGAGGACAATCAAGAAAACGGAGTGAAACTGTCCCCCAATAAGGAGCAAAAAACAAAGGCCATGAGTAAATATGGGGAAGGAATTATATGCAGATATTATATAAAAGATAATTGCAGATTTAAAAGAGGACAACGCTTACTGTATATGACCATCCCCCAATATGCAATTTCTTCTATAATAATGGTCATCGTAAATTTGGAGACAGATGCAAATTCTACCACCCGGAAATCTGCAAGACTTATGCAAAATATGGAACCTGCAAATACGGGAAAAAATGCTACTATCATCTCCCGACAGACCCAAAGAACAAAGGACAAAGTTTAAATGACAATAGGAATAACAATAGGAAAAACAACGGGAACACAATAAACGAACAAAATTTTTTTTTCAACATCGCAGACACGATACGGCTGCAAAATGTCATCCAACGCATGCAGTTAACACAGCTGGAAACTCCCGAGCCAAACCGCTTCCGGACAAGAAGCTACCAGAACAGATAGGCGGAAACGGATCTCTCCATTGGGGTGTAGTGTTCCCAAATTAAAGGCCCGACAAGGGACCTCCTCAACACTGAAGGAAAATAACTTGGTTGTCAGGGGGCCAAGACTTTTTAACCAGCTTCCAAAGGACCTCAGAAACGTTACAGGAGTCAAAGTTGAAGTCTGCAAGAGAAGACTAGATGCCTGGCTCAGGACGGTACCAGATAAGCCGGGTGTACCTGGCTATGTGCTGTGGAGAGCGCAAGAAAGCAACTCGCTCCTCCACCAAGCCAGATTTAGAGGCGGGGTCACCAGCTTGACCTTCGTGTGAAGAGAGACCAATGCACGGAACAGCAACGAGATTTTATATATATATATATATATATATATATATATATAATATATATATATATACAGTGGTGGGCACCGTTAACCAAAAAGTTAACTTCGATAACGATAATCCGTTAACCCCAATTTTTAACTCCGATAACGATAATCCGATAATTTTACTACAAAGTTAACGGAAGTTAACGATAATCCGTTAACGATAACTATTTCTTTATTAATATTTAAAAAAATCAAGGAAAAAAGCTTTAAAACCCATAGAAAATGTTTATTTATGCAAAATCCAACAATAAATAGGTATTTAACTGTATTTTTATCAAGTTCTGCAACTTTTTTGCTTAATAACTTTTTTTTATATTTTAATAAAAAATGTACTGATTACATGTTTTGAAACCCTTGTAACCACTAACCATTAACTAAATTTTAATTTACCAGAGAATTATTATGGCGGGAACTGAAAGGTAAAATTAAATTTTAGGCACATTTATTAAAGACTGACACAATGTGCTGGTTGCCCTTCAGAAAGACCAACTTCTCAAAGTTAGGCCCAACTGCCAGTCTTGACCTCTTGGGCCTCAGGATGTCCTGGCCGAGAGAGAAGAGCCGTTCCACTGCGGCAGAGGACGGAATTGGCAGACTGAAGTTATGGCGGTTTGAATTCATTCGCGGAGCGGTGATCTTCCGTGAATGACTCCTCACAGTTAACGTGTTAACGGACTTTAACAGACTAAATATCGAGTTATCGGAAGTTAACTGGTCCGATAACGATAAATGGAAATTAACTTCCGTTAAGTCCGTTAAAAAAAGTTAACTTCGTTAATTAACTGTTATCGGATTAACGCTTTAGTGCCCAACACTGTGTATATATATATATATATATATATATATATGATGCAAACCCACAAAGAAAAAGAAAAATGATTCCAAGGTCTTTCGTGTATTCAGAAGTACACCTCGTCAGGGAATGAAGGGAGAAGGCGAGATGACAAAAATATATACCTATGTACAGCGGGACAGAAAAAAAAAGACTAGCACATGATTAACAAGAGTTAATTAGAGGCAAAAGGTATCTTAACAGGCTATTGTACAGGTATATAGATGATATTTTATGCCTTTGGCCTGACAATTTGAATGTTGACTTATTTCTTGGTAGGCTCAACAATTTAGTCCCATCTATTAAGTTCACGGTTGAAAAAGAAAATGATGGAACCTATCTTTTCTGGGTATAAAAATTCGGAGATGCTTGAATCAGTTCAAATTTGAAGTTTATCGTAAGCCTACTAATAATAACTCTTAGTACATTTTTATTCGGGCCATCATCCCTCGATTAAATCTTCTATTTTCTCTGCTATGTTTCTTAGAGCATTAAGAGTTGTCAGTCCTGAATATTTAGATTCCGAGTTACGCAATATCATGAATATTGGTACTAAATTATGTTATCCTATTTCATTTTTAGATAACTGTCTTAAGAAAGCCAAGAATAGGTATTATAATAATGTAATTGTAAAGGAATTTGAGCGTAAAAATATCCTTAGCCTACCTTACCATGTTAATTTTCAATATCTTCCGACTTTACTTAAAGCATTTGGTATCAATGTAGTCTTTAAGTATAATAATACTGTTAAATCACGCCTAATAAAGAATAGCCCGGATAATGGCGTTGGTTGTGTGTATTCGATCGGATGCACACAATGTAACTCAGTATACGAGTATATAGGCCAAACGAGTAAAACGTTAGACATTAGGGTAAAACAGCATAAATATGCGTGTAGAACAGCAAATAAATCTAATGCATTGTTTAACCATATGTATAGATGTAATCATAGTATCAAATGGGATAGTTCTAAAACGCTCGTTAAAAACACAGATATAATTGAAAGGAATATTCTAGAATGCATTTTTATCCATTTTAAAGATAATTTCAATGTATAAAATTGAAAATATCCTGTTAAAATACCTTTTGCCTCTAATTAACTCTCGTTAATCATGTGCTAATATTTTTATTTTTCTGTCCCGCTGTACACAGATATATATTTTTGTCATCTCGCCTTCTCCCTTCATTCCCTGACGAGGTGTACTTCTGAATACACGAAAGGCCTTGGAATCATTTTTCCTTTTCCTTGTGGATTTGCATCATTTATTTATTTCATGTGTTTAATTGTGAAATCCATCCCATATATATATATATATATATATATATATATATATATATATATATAATATATATATATATGAAAATTATTTCACGAAAGTAACACGTGAAAAATATTTATGATGAATAAAACCACGAAGGAAAGGAAACACAAAATGGTGCTCAAGCGCTTTCGTCTAATGACAATGGACAAAAAGGGCACTGGACAACTGTCCTGTTCTAACGGAATATTGATGCTGTTTTATACGTGTGTGCAAATCCTTTCCCGTCTGACCTATGTATATATGGATATATATGTGTGTGTGTGTGTGTGTGTGTGTGTGTGTGTGTGTGTGTATATATATATATATATATTTTTTTTTTTCCTGTAACCTATATATAGGCTGTAACCCTTTTATGTACTTCAGTGTTCCTGAGGATGTCATTAGACGAAAGCGCTTGAGCACCATTTTGTGTTTCCTTTCCTTCGTGGTTTTATTCATCATATATATATATAATATATGTATAAAATGCAATTTGAGTTGGTTAAGGGGATTTTCGGCTCTGTGAATATCTTCTTTCATTGCGATCTTCAACTTTGATCGGTTCAGAATGAAAGAACTCGACTTAAAAAAGAAAAATTGAAACCAAACATTTTAAAAATTTAGATTTTTTAATATTTAAACTAAATATGAACGTAATAAGCGGGTGCGACATTTTTACAATTTTTCTGTGAAGCGATACGACTCCAGTTTACAAATTAAGAAATTACGAAAATTTTGGCCAAAATTCGAGTCCTAACATTTATGATGTTATGACAGTTTTTTTTTTTTTTGTCTCAGTTTTCTCATTGTATCAGTTGCTCGGAGACACTAACACCGGACCTCCGGAACTCCTTTGAAAATGTATCGAATGTATTAATCGCTATTCAACGACAAAATATTGAAAATGTTCAAAACCTGATTGCTTCCGATTAATATGAAAATGGCTACTATTGGTTTTAAGCGGGGTACGATTCAGCCGTGAAAAACGGTCACAGACGACCGTGTGATATGGGCTTGATGGGCTTGTCTTGACTTTACCTTCACTGTTCCGGTATCACGGTTGCCACTCAAAAATGTTGAAATAAAGCCATATTTTCTTTAAAATAAAACCATTTTTAAAGACCTATATAATAATTTATATATATATATATATATATATATCATAATAAGAGGAGAAGGAAACACTCAGGATGCTTGTACACATAACATGTCAGGCAGTCATATGAAATGCCAGCAGCTTCTGTACAGTTCTGCTCAGAGGCAATATGTGTGTAGTGACGGATGCAAAGGTTTCAAGTTTTACATACAGCATGAACATAATTCTGTAATTAATTAATTTTTTGTTGTGAAATACGTGGGTAAAAGAGTTTTGTTTTAACGGTTTCCGTAGGAGCCGGCAAAAGACGGCGTTAACGGTTTCTTTGGCATCCCCGAAAACATAAATTCGCTGTGTAAAAGTGCCTCGTTCTCCATTCTTCTCGCAATCTTGACACCTTCAACTTCAAATTCTCTCTCTCCCGGCGACGTTTTCCACTCGTCCATTCACCGGCATTTTGTCTCCTCACCTAAATATAGCCAAAATGTATATGTAAGATAAGAACATACAAAGTTTTTGATGCCGAAGTCACTAACAATTCACCCAAATGCCTGAAGCATTCTGCCCGTGAACAGTTAGCAATACCTACGTATGGTGTGATCTACATTAGACGAGATCTACATATATGAACACGTATGTTTGTACTTTACGTTATTTATTCATTAGGACCAGGCTATGACAACTTAAAGTAACAAAGGACTTCTTTATTTATCCATTAGTAAGCAATTATACTCAATAAAGCCATTTTAAAATTCCCTACACGAAATAAAGCCATATTAAACCATTTTTTCAGATTTAAAATTTAGAGCCAATTTAAAACTTTTAAAGCTTCAGTGGCAACCCTGTCCGGCATTCCTCAAGCATCTGTTCTTGCACCAATTCATTTCTTTTTTGCATTAATGACGATCTACACCACCTTTCAATCTACAGTATACACCCCTACACTGATGACTCAACCATTTACGATACTTTAGTTTGACTGACAGATGGGGCAACAGTGAAACGTCTGAATATAAGAAAACCACAATCCAGTTTCTACATGCTGATCTTGCCCGAGTGGCAGAATGGGCGTTTCAAATTATGGTACCTTTTAATGCCACAAAAACTCATCACATCACATTTAGCAAAAAAATTTGCCAGTCACTATCCTGACATAAATTTCAATATTACAAATATTCCTCTATTTCCCAATATCGAGATTTTATGCCTCATTCTCACATCCAATCCCTGATGGACTCCATATGTCAAATCTCTCGCAAAGAAGGTCGCCAAAATGCGTGGTATAGTATTTGGGCCAGGAACTGTTTTACCGATGAGCAGTTAAGCAGCATTTATAAAAGTCGTGTTCTATCACACTGAGTATTGGTCTCACCTTTGAGTTGGGTTTGGAGAAGTTGCTCTGAAAAAAAAAATTCAGAGATGAGCTATCAAAATAATTACTAATAACAAATTCCCTGATAAGCTTTCAAGTTTAAGTGTTTGACATGTATTTCTTTACTTTCCCTTTTTTATAGATAGGTCAGTGCCATGAGGCGTTTCACTCAATTGTGCCACATCTTCGCATCTACTCTCGAGGAACGAGAAATAATGGAAACGCGCATGCCTTCGTTGTACAGCTGTCAAATGCAGAACTTCTGCATGTCAAAAATTTTCATACCCCAAACTTCTGTTCTATGGAACAAGCTGCCATTACAACTCCGGACCAAAAAACTAGAATACATTCTCAAATGCGCTCATGACCTTGATAATACCGTAAAGTTATACACCTTCATGACGAGTATCGAGTATCTGTGACGTCATTATGATAAAAAGACACCTCTGTATGCCAGTTTTGAAAAAAAATATAGCAAAAACCTTATTAAATAGTGAAAAGTTAATGCATAGCGACATACCAAAATATTAGAATATCTTATCAGGTGTTACAAAAAAAAAAAATAGAATAACTTCATTATGTTTAGTGAGTAATGCCAATATATTAAGCCTTTATCAAAGACTTCTTAACGTGAAAAAAATATAGCAAAAACCTTATTAAATAGTGAAAAGTTAATGCATAGCGACATACCAAAATATTAGAATATCTTATCAGGTGTTACAAAAAAAAAATAGAATAACTTCATTATGTTTAGTGAGTAATGCCAATATATTAAGCCTTTATCAAAGACTTCTTAACTCTGCCTCTTAATATTTAGTTGATCGACCCTCAGCCCTGATTACGGCCTCCAATCGACATGGCATAGAGTCGACAAGCCTCTCGCATTCTTCTTTAGTTATCTATTGCCAGATTCTTATCAAACATCTCTTCAGTTCGCTAAGTGTTCCTGGTTTACTCTTTTGGACCTTCTGCTTAACAATATTCCAAACATTTTCTATCGGATTAAGATCGGGAGAAACAGCTGGCCATGGTAGTACTTCAATTTCATGAGCATCAAACCACGCAGATGTTGCACGAGCCTCATGAGCTGGAGCCAGATCATGCTGAAAAATAAATGGTTCGTCTCCATACAGCTGTTTTGCAGACTCCAGCATGAAGTATTCTAAGATTTCTTGATAAACGTGACTATTGACAGTTCTATTTGCAAATGCAAGTGACCCCACACCAATTGCATCATCAGGAAGGATCAGAAAGAACACTTATTTTTTTAATAACAATTTCCATGTACTTTTTTTTAAAAATTTAAACTTAATCATATTAATGTCTTAATTCTCTAGGGGACACACACACACACACACACACACATCTCTGTATAAGCGAGGTAGCGACTTTTTAAAATCCTTGTCTAAAAAACTAATTAACCTAACCTAACCTAACCTAACCTTAGTGCCATCGAGGTGAGAAGAACGTGATAAATGTTCCAGCACAATTGAAGGCTCAAAGAGCGTTTTCTGTCAAGTCATTAAATATTGAGGTACTCGCTAATCTAGCCAAATCTAGCCATAATTAACACCTAACCTAATCAGGACCAACATATCTCTTTTTCCGACAATAAAAATGTTTCTACGTTTTTACTGTAGCTAATATACATTTTTTAATGTACCCACCTACTAAATGTTTTGCCTCACAAAAAATAAAAAATCGCGCAACTACATCTTTGAATTACAGTATTACACATTCACCCTCACTTATGCCAAGTTGTTTACGCGCACACACACACACACACACACACATATATATATATATATACAAGGTGAGAGAAAAGTATTTAAGGATTTTATACAAATAATTTGTTAATAATAAATAAATTCCAATGATATCACTGTAATGTATGCGGTACTTTTCAAAGCAACTATACAACGGCAGGAATGACCCTAGGCTAGAACAGGAAGGCCCTAAGTCCTAGCCCGAGTCAGCGTCATGTGACTCATGTCAGTAAGGATGGAATACAGCAAGGAAGAAAAAGGGTATCTTGTATCGTGGGGGCTATTTCTTATAATAATTGTGAAGAAAGTTTGTGTTTATTTCAACAAAAATATAATAAACCGCCGCCAAATTCAACCACTCTTCGATACTGGAAGCGAAAACAGGGAGCCTGGTAAAAGATCGTCCAAGCGTGCGAAAGTAAACAACAAGCCCTTGTGGTTTACTTGTAGAGTAGGAGACATTATAAAGAGTAGAGATAGGGCTTATAGGCTATATAAGTGCGATAAAGATAATCTGTTGTTACGAAACAACTACATATCTCTAAGGCGTGAAGCTAAAAGTGTAATAAAAAAGTCAAAACGCGAATTTGAAATCTCCATAGCTCGTGACGGTAAAGAAAACCCCAAGCGATTCTTTCAATACGTCAATAATAGAAATCCAGTAAAAAGTGTCTTAGGTCCATTAAAAAATGGAAATGGAGATCTAGTCTCTGAAAACAAGGAAATGGCTACCTTGCTAAACGAATTTTTTACGTCAGTTTTTACTATAGAAGATGTAACGAATATCCCTACGGTCATAGACATAATACCTTTTGATAATGGTAATATTTTGGATAATATTGTCGTTAGTGAAGGGGAAGTAATGCGCTATATTGATAAAATGAAAACGCGTAAATCACCGGGTCCGGATTCCATATATCCCATACAACTAAAAGAATTAAAAGATAGCATTGTTGTGCCGCTAACAAAGATTTTTAATGCGTCTATTTCTGAGGGGTGCGTACCAGATAATTTCAAGTTAGCAAACGTAACACACTATCTTTAAGAAAGTCGATAAAGGTGCGGCGGGAAATTATAGGCCAATCAGTTTAACGTCTGTTGTAGGTAAGCTTTTGGAATCAATAATTAGGGATCGTATAGTCGAACACTTAGAATACCATAAACTTGTTAGAAATACGCAGCACGGATTTAGGCGAAACAAATCTTGCTTAACTAATCTTTTAGAATTTTTCCAAAGCGTGGTTGACGTTTACGATAGACATCGGGCGGTTGATGTAGTGTATTTAGATTTTCAAAAAGCGTTTGACACCGTGCCGCACAAAAGACTCATTGAAAAAACTAAGGCTCATGGAATCAGGGGTGTAGTAATAAAATGGCTAGAAGAGTGGTTGCGAGGCAGGAAACAGAGGGTGGTCGTTGATGGAGCGGAGTCGTGCTGGGCTAATGTAGCGAGTGGCGTTCCTCAGGGTTCTGTATTGGGCCCCTTGCTTTTTCTTATATATATTAACGATTTAGATGTCGCCTAGTCAGTACAGTTTCAAAGTTTGCGGATGACACGAAGCTGGGTGGTAGGGCGATTAATGACGAAGATAGAGGTAAAATTCAGGAAGATCTGAATAAAATCGTTGATTGGTCAGTCACATGGCAAATGAGATTTAACGTTGATAAGTGCAAAATTTGCATATAGGTTCGCGTAACGGTAAATTTGCGTATAGTATGTCAGGGAAAGATTTAACAAGCGTAGAGCAGGAAAAAGATTTAGGAGTTATAGTCACTGGTGATTTAAAAGTAGCGAAACAAAGTACAGCAGCGGTCAATAAGGCGAACAAAGTGTTAGGTTTTATAGCTCGGAATTTTGAGTACAAATCGCGCGATATTATAGTTCCACTTTATAAATCATTAGTTAGACCCCATTTGGAGTACGCGGTCCAATTTTGGAATCCGTATATGCGCAAAGATATAGACAAAATCGAAAGAGTTCAAAGACGAGCAACTAAGATGATTCCGTCGCTTAGGTCAAAGTCGTACGAGGATAGGCTTAAGAGTTAAAATTGACAACACTCGAGACCAGGAGGTTAAGGGGTGATCTAATCCAGGTTTCAAAATTATGAATGGGTTCGATAACGTAGATAGAGATAGCTTTTTCGAAATATCTCAATATAATAGGACTAGAAATAACGGGTGTAAGTTGACAAGTAGAAGGTTCGAGACAGCAGTTGCGAAAAACTTTTTTACGCATAGAATAGTAAATAGCTGGAATAGTTTGCCGGTAGAAGTAATTAGTAGCACGTCTATAAACATGTTTAAAAATCGATTAGACGCATATGTTGATAGAAAGGGTATAGTTTAAGGTAGTAAAATTAAGGCTTTGTGGGGATAGATCCCACAGCTCAACACAAGTGTTGTGGGATATAGGGAGGCAGCGTCTTGGGTTAGGGGATACTCTCTGTCCTTACACACCCCATTTAAAGATATTCCTCTGCATGTCCTTTATAAATAGATATAGAGTGTAACGTATTTGTGGATAGTAGTCTATTATGACTTGATCCTCTGGATCAGAGATTCTATCTTTAATTTTAAATCGATAATTAATTAGTTTTAAATTGATAATTATTTAGTTTCGTAAAAATTGGTCGTTGCCAATTTACCGGCTGTTTTTACATAAATTTCTTATGTTCTTGTGGTTCGGAACCCACGTAAAATTGTAGGTCCCCTCCGCCACCACGGAGGACATACACAATACACGAACACAGTTAGGTAGACCAGCCATGAGTGGATCCTAGGGTCTTTGTTGGTCTGAAACATTATAACATTATTATAACAAGAAGCGGAAGGCCAGTAACGGCGACAGGAGACAGCAACAAAGAAAATGTCCTCACCACTTTTCAAGTAGATCCAACAAGAAAAGTCGCACATGAATTGGATATTTCCAAATTTTCAGTAGCAAAAATATTGAAATCACAAAAGGGTACCACGATTACAAATCCATTTACTCTCACCTCATATACGACGATGATTGTGATAGACTGCTGCAGTTTGCTGAAACAATGGGACAAAAGTTCAACAGTGATCCAGATTTGCTTCGAAAGGTCAAATTTTCAGCTGAATGTGCCTTCGGTTTAACGAGTAAAGGAAACAAACAACATTCACTACTGGGCGAAAAAAATCCCAAAATACGATTGGGTAAACCCGTTAAAACGGATACACTAACAGTTTGGGCGTGCATTGGTTATTGAGGACGCGTTTCCTTTAACATATCGAGAGATACGATATAGGGAAAACACTATTGCCAGGCAAAGCTGGGCACTTGCGGTTTTTTTGCGGTACTGCGGTACTGCGGTACTACCGCACTACCAAACCGGTACCGCATAACGCAGTACCGCAAAAAATGCGGTAGCGGTACTGCTGTACTTTCAGCGATCCTTTGCGGTACTGCGTTATGCGGTACCGGTTTGGTAGTGCGGTAGTACCGCAGTACCGCAGTACCGCAAAAAAACCGCAAGTGCCCAGCTTTGTAAATAAATGCCAGGTATGAGACACAAAGTTTTGCCACAGTTTATTAATGGCGTTGGCAGGAATTGGCTTTATGAATATGATGGAGCGCCGCCACATTACTCCGCAGCTGCCCGTGAGATTCTGGATACGAACCTTGCAGGAAGATGGGTTGGGCGGCGAGGTCCCATGGAATGGCCAGCCAGATCACCCGATTAAACTCCATGCGATTTCTGGTTTTGAACTTATTTGCGTCACACACTCTACACTCCTGGTTTCATCTATCCACACGTAAATGCCCTTGGCCGCGGAATAGATGAACAACTGAAAAGGATCCCACTCGATATGTCCAGAAGAACAATGAAGAGTTTCGCAGAGAGTAATAATAAATAATAATTGGGGTTGTTTAACCTTCTTCGCAACATCATCTAAGGTCATACGACGAAGGGGACCTGCTTTACGTGGGATCCGAACCACGGGTCGCTACATAATCTGGACGTGGAAGACGGTCTCCCATCCAACTACTACCCAGACTCAATGTCGCTTAACTTCGCTGATCAACGGGAAGTGGTGTTACGACAGTGGCTACAACGTAGCCCTTTCGCAGAGAGAATCCACAAGTGTATCATCGCGGTTCGAGAACTCTTTAAAGATTAAATTACAATTTAACAAAATATTTGTATGAATAAAATTCTTATAGACTTTTTGTTTCATTTGTTTTAGCATTTGAACACTTATCTGTATATGTATAACGTTGTTAATTAAATAGTTGTATGTATAAAATCCTTAAAGACTTTTCTCCCGCCCTGTATTATATATATATATATATATATATATATATATATATATATATATATATATATATATATATATATATATAGGAGAAATCCAATGACAAGGAGGAATGTAAATGCCATGAAAAGTCTTCTTTAATGCGCAACGTTTCGAGCAATACGCTCATCATCAGGCTAGATAATAACAATATGAAATTAGAATCAATAAATAAATGTGAACAAGACAAAATAATTTCCATAAAACCTATTCAGTAAAAGCAAATTTTAAAAAGACTAAAAGAAGAGCGTTAAATTCAAAGTTATAAAAATTTACATATAAAATTAACCAGAAATTTAAAAAGCTATTTTTAAATTACATATAGTAAATTTGAAATTAGTACAATGGAATAATTAACACTAATACAATGGAATAACTAAATAACTAACACTACGAACCTTTCAATGCTGGTTCGAGTGTTAATTATTCCATTGTATTAGTGTTAATTATTCCATTGTACTAATTTCAAATTTACTATATGTAATTTAAAAATAGCTTTTTAAATTTCTGGTTAATTTTATATGTAAATTTTTATAACTTTGAATTTAACCCTCTTCTTTTAGTCTTTTTAAAATTTGCTTTTACTGAATAGGTTTTATTGAAATTATTTTGTCTTGTTCACATTTATTTATTGATTCTAATTTCATATTGTTATTATCTAGCCTGATGATGAGCGTATTGCTCGAAACGTTGCGCATTAAAGAAGACTTTTCATGGCATTTACATTCCTCCTTGTCATTGGATTTCTCCTAAATATTAAATTGAAGCTTTGTAGAAGCAAACCGCATGACTATATATATATATATATATATATATATATGTGTGTGTGTGTGTGTGTGTGTGTGGTGTGTGCCATTCATGACCACATGAGTGTTTCCCTATACGCGCGCGCACTGCCCTTTATACCCATTATGTTCCTTTTATACCCAAAATAACGGAATGTGAATCGTATCTTCGTTCATTACACAAGTTTACCTTAACTAATTTTTCAATGAGTCCTTATATTCATTTTCCATCAGCCGCTTATATACTTTCCGCATACGTACAAACCTCCTACCCCTACACCTCGTGAATAGGATGCTGGGCGGTTGCCATGGGAACGGCGCACACCTGCCAGGCCATAGAGACATAACCTTTTCCCCGCTGGGGGGGGGGGGGGGCGTCGTTCGGAGGGTTATGTAGGCGCTTCGCACCGAACGATTTTCACGTACACTCAATTTATTATTATTGATCGAGAATTATATTATTATTAAGGTTTATGCGTTACATTTTGTCCGAATGGGAAAAAGGTACACACGTACGCACACTCATTTGAAATGTGTGTGTGTGTGTGTGTGTGTTTACGCGCAATACATACATAGATGCGCCATTATGTTTACTACACGTCCGTATGTATATATATATATATATATAATATATATATATATATATATGCATTCTTTACCGTGGGTATAATGACTACACTCACAGTATGAATAGACGCATCAATTACCTAAATACGTACTACGTATTATACGCATAAATACACGCGTAAGCATATACAGTACGCATATTTAGTTTAGAGCTCAGAGTATTACGACGAACGGTTGATTAAAAAAGACTATTTTGAAACTCCCTATTTCTTACTAACATTTACGCGTAAGAAACATGGGAGTTTCACCACAGTAACTTTTTCGACGAACTGTACATGTAAGTTCACTCGGGAGGGGGGGGGGGGTGAATGTATTTATTTAATTATTTTAATTTTGGATATTTTTTTTTCAACTTTAATTACAAATATTTTAACATTTTAAATTTTACATAAATATTTAGTATCAAGCTAATTAATGGATACATTTAGTCATTTAAATAGCCATCGCATTTAATATATATATATTTTTTTTTTTTGCAGTCAAAGTGTGTAACCAGCCATTTCGCGTAATGGCTGAAACTTTTAGTCATTTCGCGAAATGGCTGTTTCACTTGGTCATTTCGCAAAATGACTAAAATCTTCAGCCATTACGCGAAATGGCTGAAATTCCACCTTGGTCATTTCGTGAAATGGCTAAAATGACTTTTGTCATGAATTCATAAAAATAACAAACATCGCAATAAAATTGGAAACCTTTATTTAACTAACTAATGCGCCTCGGTGGTGTAGTGGTTAGCGTCGCTGACTACGAATCCATCGGCCCCGGGTTCGAGACCCGACGGCAGCCGGCGCGCAGCAAAACCCAGCTGTTCATCCTTCCACACAATAAAGAAAGTGGTTGGTAGATAAATGGGTACCCTAGGTGGCCTAGTGGTTAAGACGCTGGGCTGCTGATGGGGCGTGGTTCGGATTCCACGTTAAACTGTAGGTCTAAGGTGAAGTGAAAAGCCTGACCTTGGCCAGAATGAACAATTCGGGCGGAAGCTAACCAAAGGTTAAGGTTAACTAAATCTGTTAAAACATACATAAATCCCTGTTCAAATAAGTGAGAAACGCTCTTCAAATACACATTTGAACACGTTTGAATTTTCAATATATGTAGAGGTTTTCAAATACTAACCGGGCCTTCAATATTGTTCCGATGTCCGCCATTGAAGGCCCGGTTAGGTCAACTGTATGCCCTTGACAATTGGTTAGGTTAAGGCGTGTTATTTTCGTTAACGAAAATAACACAACTTAGAAAATAACACAATTTAGAAGATCATTTGCCCGGTTAGGTCACCTGTATGCCACTGACAATTGGTTAGGTTAAGTCGTGTTATTTTTGTTAAAACTAACGAAAATAACAACTTACAAGATCATTTGCCCGGTTAGGTCAACTGTATGCCCTTGACAATTGGTTAGGTTAACCTAACCAATTGGCAAGGGCACACATTGACCTAACCGGGCATACAGTTGACCTAACCGGGCAAATGATCTTGTACGAAATGACCAAGGTGGAATTTCAGCCATTTCGGGAAATGGCTGAAGATTTTAGTTATTTCGCGAAATGACCAAGTGAAACAGCCATTTCGCGAAATGACTAAAAGTTTATATATATATATAATATTAAACGTGATTAATACAATATTTATTATATAAATTTGAATAAAAACACAGTTCACATAACTAAATTCTTCATGAGATTTTAAAAGGGAAATTAAATTCTTAATATTGTAGATAGATAACTAGTAATAATTATGATAATGCTTTATATATACGTGTGAGTCAAAAGTCTGGAAACATAGGAACTATACTTTTCAATGTAAATATATATGTATATTTGCATTGAAAAGCATAGTTCGTATGTTTCCAGACTTTTGACTCACCCTATAAATATATATACAGTGTATATATATATATATATATATATATATATATATATAAAATAAGCAAACAACCACAGGGAAAATGAAAAAAACATGAAATCCATCCGAGTATACACACACACACACACACATATATATATATATATATATATATATATATATATATATATATATATATGTGTGTGTGTGTGTGTGTGTGTGTGCCATGGCGCCTCGGTGGTGTAGTGGTTACCATCACTGACTATGAATCCATCGGCCCCGGGATCGAGACGCGGTGACGGCAGGCCGCGCGCAGCAAAACCCAGCATTCATCTTTTCACGCAATAAAAATTGGTTGGTAGTTAAATGAGTACCCTGGGTAGCCTAGTGGTTAAGATGCTGGGCTGCTGATCGGGAGGTCGTGAGATCGAGTCTAGGCGAAGACTAATTTTTGACCGCCCGTGGTGGGGCGTGGTTCCGATTTTACGTTAAATTGTAGGTCTAAGGTGGAGTGACAAGCTTAACCCTCATCAAAATGAACAATTCGGGCAGAAGCAAAGCCAAGGTTAACCGAGGTTACAGTGTGTATATATATATATATATAAACTGGAGGTAAAATGGCATAAGTAATTATTGTCATAAACTAAATATAAAGTCAGAGTAACAATTCTACGATAATTTGCCATAAATATGTGAAGAGGGCAAATTAGATTAGGAGGAGAGACTATTTCGTTAGAGACTAACCAAGTGGCAAGATCATGGGAAAATTTAATAATTCTCTCTCTCTCTCTCTCTCTCTCCTCTCTCTCTCTCTCTCTCTCTCTCATTTGTGTTTGTGTCGTTCTTGGCTACCTTATGTCTTCGAGACAATTTACAGGATAGAAACAGAAATCATCGCGATACGAACGTGCGTATATCGACATTAGCGGTTTCGCCTTATATTTAGACTTACCTGTTTTTTAATTGAAAATCGTTAAATATCATGCGAAAAGGGATATAATTTGGGTTAGGCTAGGTTAGATTCGATTAAGCTAGGTTAAAGTTATTTAGGTTAAATGTCGGAATCCATAATGAAAATGTGAAAATGCCGCGGCTTTACACGGTAACCACAGCTGTGTGTGTGTGTGTGTGTGTGTGTGTGTGTGTGTGTGTGCGCGCGCGCGCGCGTTATTCCACGGTCTATTATTTCGTTGTAATATTTTTCAAAGATTTCTCCCCTTGCGAAACAATAGCTTAATCCAATAATAATTTGAGTCTTCTTTTGTTTGCGACTCTCGAAACTCCTTCATGAGGAGAGAAATTAGATAAAGATTCTCTCCAGCAGGAAACGAGAAGAAAAATGAGACAGCATCGGATGGGAGAAGTGAACCTCACTCAGACATACATAGATAGATAGATAGATAGAAAGACAAATAGATAGATAGGAGGGACGAGATAAAAAGATAGGAACCAATGTTCAATAAAGGTATCGAATGGAATTACGAAATATTTTCAATTCAAACCTTTTTTCTTTAAAAACGAGACCATCTGAAAAATAAAATCTCTCTCTCTCTCTCTCTTAAAAGTGAGAAAAAGGAATAATAAGCATTAAATACAAAACCAAAACGCGGTGTTAATGTAGAAAAAAATATATACTGTAAAAATTAATGCCAAGTTTTATGAGTGCCATTCTGAGTGCCTACCAGAGTGCCACGCTGCGAACTGCTTTCACGGCATCATTTACTCTCTTTTAATGCAGTTTCTATGTCTTTTCTACCTTAATCTCCGTCCGCTTCTATCAGGCACATAATAATAAAATGTGTCCCAGGGGATCTTACAGTCTTTTTTGGTACATACTCTACCACATATTGTATATATACATATATGGAGAGAGAGAGAGAGAGAGAGAGAGAGAGAGAGAGAGAGAGAGAGATATTGTCGTTATGTAATGCCCTGTTCTGTAATCTGGTTTATGAGGGACGTACTAAATCAACCCTCCAAACAATGGTTGTTTACCAAACGTTTGGAGACATTTATTTATAAACGTCCATAGAAATGCATAGTAACCATACCTTTGTTTGCTACGTTGCAAATTTATGAACCGAAGGCGGATTGCGAAAGAAAACGACTTATTAAAAACAGTTTCAAACAGAATTGGATGCCCTCTTTACTTAAGGACGCAAAGTTCGCACGCGGTTTGTTTACTCTAAAACAATTAGAACAGTGTGTATATATATATATTATATATATATGATGCAAACCCACAAGGAAAAAGGAAAATGATTCCAAGGCCTTTCGTGTATTCAAAAGTACACCTCGTCAGGGAATATTCATTCCCTGACGAGGTGTACTTCTGAATACACGAAAGGCCTTGGAATCATTTTTTTTTTCCTTGTGGGCTTGCATCATTCATTCATTTCACGTGTTTAATTGTGAAATTCATCCTATATATATATATAATCTTTATATTCATATAATACTTATATTTGTGTATATATATATATATAATATATATATATGATGCGAACCCACAAGGAAAAAGGAAAATGATTCCAAGGCCTTTCGTGTATTCAAAAGTACACCTCGTCAGGGAATATTCATTCCCTGACGAGGTGTACTTCTGAATACACGAAAGTTCTTGGAATAATTTTTTTTTTCCTTGTGGGTTTGCATCATTCATTCATTTCACGTGTTTAATTGTGAAATTCATCCCATATATATATAAATCTTTATATTCATATAATACTTATATTTGTATATATTTATATTCTTATATTCATTTTTCATATAGTCCAAATTCACATAACACTGATACGAGTTTGGATAAATTTTTAGTTTTCTTTCTATTTTATTTTTGTTGAATAATTGATGAATTATTTCTTTTTAATTTACATAATATTTTTTTTAGATTTAGCTTCATAATGTAATCTTGTTAAATTCTGCAATGTTCATTTTCTTTATACATTCTCTCTTCGTTGTAAAAGATGAAGTCATGTCTTGCTTAACACTTAATTTTAAATTTTAGGCATTTAATTTTTGCTCATATGCATGTTTAATTGTAAGTCATAATAAAATTCATATTGTGATTTCCATTTTTAGTTAACTCGGCAGATCATGATAACATCAGATCTGTCAATAAGCGGTTTAAATTAAAAATATGGCTTCATCTTCAAATATCTTGCTTATCTGTTTAGATATTACTACAGCTAAAATATTTACCTTATCTTCAAATATTTTTCAAAATAATTCAGCCTATTGATAATAAAAAACGAAACAGGTCAACATTAAATAATAATGATGTCACCAAATATTCAGTATAAATAGTCAAACAATTTTTCAAAATATTATTCTGAGTTGTCTGATCTAACTTAGAGGATGAGCATTACCTGTAACATTTTAGCAGTAAACTACAGTAAGAGAATATCTTCGTCTTCTCCTTCGAGCTTTGCTCCCTTCAGAGAAATTAGTCTAAAATAGAGAAAAATAATTTCCCGATACGTTACAAGAAGAATCGGGGAACCTTCAGAGAATTTAGTAAGCTCCACAGAATCCTCCGATCCACTACAAGAAGAAATCGGAGAGTAGTGTAAGAGAAACTTCTGCGATTCCTTATACGGTACCAGATACTCCAGAGTAACAAATCCGTTGCTGCTACCTAACCAGAACCCCCGTCAACTTCGAACCGCCCAAGGCCATAGACGGAGGGGTCAGCACACACACACACACCACACACACACACACACATATATATATATATATATATATATATATATATATATATATATAATTTAGTGTTCGACCGGATGTCAGTTTTTCAACATCTGCGGATCTTTAATTTCAATATCCGCGGATGCGGATGCGGATATTTAGTTAATCTATCAATATAATATAGAATTATGAATATATGACAATTTTTCAAATTTCGTGATATTACTATTATGGGAGGCAATGCATAAGAATTAAAATTAATATTAATGTTTTCATTATGATAAAAATAATAACTTTCTCAAAAGTTTCAGCCACAGAAAATTCAATGAAACAAGTTTCATTCAATTTATATTTTGAGGTTTATGTATTTGTTTGTTCATTAATAATTAATTAATACTTTACATGGAATGTGCATGACTGGGCCTTATAAGCTACTTTATAAGTTAATTTAATTGTAAATTGCATAATTTATTAGAGGTAATATCCGCATAACATCCGCAGTCAGAAGTGCGGATGCGGATGTTAAAAATGATGCGGATATCCGGTCCACCACTAAATTATACAGTATATATATATATATATTATATATATTATATATATATATATATATATATATGAAACACACAGACAGTGCATGGAACAAGGAACTCTTCTGGGATAATTAAATCCACTATAGTCCGAATAAGTAATGGTAAATGACAAATACCATAGTTTTTCTTTTTCATGATGCTAGCCCGACGTGGGCAACGGGTCACTCGCAAAGAGGTCCCATAAATATAGCTTCCCTCACCAGCTATCTGCAAAGCAGACAGGATCCAGCTTTGGGACATGGATCTAGGGTTTAAAGCAGCCTAGCCCTACTACATTTAGAACCTCAATATAAGCAAAAGACTCGCTGCCTTCACGTCAGATTGAGTTCATTCCCATCTTGAAACGGACATGTTATGTGCCTTGAAAAGTGGACGCTCAATTCTACCAGTTGAGGTTTAAGTTTTGTTTTTTGGCTAAAAATATAAGTTACCCCTTTTTCTTTTATGTATTCAATCTGACGTGAAGGCAGCGAGTCTTTTGCTTATATTGCGGTTCTAAATGTAGTAGGGCTAGGCTGCTTTAAACCCTAGATCCATGTCCCAAAGCTGGATCCTGTCTGCTTTGCAGATAGCTGGTGAGGGAAGCTATATTTATGGGACCTCTTTGCGAGTGACCCGTTGCCCACGTCGGGCTAGCATCATGAAAAAGAAAAACTATGGTATTTGTCATTTACCATTACTTATTCGGACTATAGTGGATTTAATTATCGCAGAAGAGTTCCTTGTTCCATGCACTGTCTGTGTGTATCATAAAAAACTCAGGGGACCATTCTGAGTTCATTCCCATATATATATATATATATATATATATATATATATATATATATATATATATATATATATATATATATATATATATTATATAGACGAGGAGGAGGGTGTTGTATCTACGTGAAAAACACTTACACATGTGAAGTGAAGGTAAAGAAATCAAACAGCACAGTTGGTTATTATATTAGAAGTAAAAGAACTGAACCTAACCGTTACAAACATCTACAGACCACCACACACCACAAAAAGTGAATTCCAATTTGCTACAAATGAAATAGAAAACATATTAAAATTACTTGAAACTCCAGCAACAAATATTCTAATTTTCGGAGATTTTAATTTCCCATTCATATCATGGAAGAAAAATGACGAAGTTATATATGTTGAGAAGTTTCATGGCAACATTACTAAAGATGACAGAACCCAAGCAACAATGCTATTAGATATTATGGAATATTACGTCCTTACCCAGGAAATCGGTGAAGCCACGAGAAAGGAGAACGTTTTGGATTTAATCTGGACAAATAACGACGAGACAATAATAAATAAAAAAGTAACGCACGCAAAGTTCTCCGACCATAACCTCATCGATATACAATTGAAGTTAGCACACAGAGGGCCAAAAACGCATCCTAGAGAGGCAGATGAAATATTTGAAGGCTTAAACATAAATTCAAAGAAAGTAAATTGGGAAAACGTAATAAAGATTTAAAGGAGGTAAATTGGGAATTGCTACTACACGAGAAGACTCCACAAGAAATACTATGTATAATAGAGACGGAAACCAAACCTATAATACTGAAACATATTCCAGAGAGACAGGAAAGAAAACGTAGCAAGCTCGAGAGGAAAATCAGGACTCTATTCAGGCAACGAAGACAAACCGTAAAACATCTCCACAGATGCAGAACTAATGCAGAGAGACTCAAACTAGAGAGAAAACTTGGCGAAATAGAAATGGACTTAAAGCAAACATTCATACATAAGACAAACGAGAAGGAAAACAAGGTAGCAGAAAACAAAAAATAACCCAAAATACTTCTACACTTTTGCGAAAAGGAAAAGGCAGTGTAAGGAGAGTATTGGACCGTTGATAGACGGGGAGGCCGAATACACAAATGACCAGAAAGAAATAAGTGAACTGCTTAGGGAACAATTTAAATCTGTGTTTAGCACCCCTAAGTCCGAGATGGAAGTGGAAAACCCAGACGAGTTTTTCGACATTGATACAGATCAACCAAGAACAAATCCCGGCACAAACCTATTAATGGACTTCGAGTTCACGGAAGGAGATGTAATTACGGCCTTATCACAGATGCGAGACAATTCAGCGCCAGGACCAGACACATGGAGTGCCACATTTCTGAAGAAATGCAGAGTGTATTGCAAAACCGCTATACTTACAATGGAGGAAATCACTCGACACAGGACAAATTCCACTCCCCTTAAAGAACGCGAACATTGCCCCCCTATTTAAAGGTGGTAACAGAGCAATGCCCAAAAATTATCGGCCAGTGGCTCTCACCTCACGCCTTATAAAGTGTTTTGAACGCATAATTAGAGGCAAAACTACCTACTACCGACAAGAAAAAGACTTATACAATCCAGATCAACATGGCTTCAGGGCGGGTAGATCATGCCTGTCGCAGCTACTAGACCACCAGGAGAAAATATTAGGAACATTGTTTCGAGGACAAAACATTGATGTAATATATACTGACTTTGCTAAAGCCTTCGATAAATGTGACCATGGAATCATAGCAAACAAACTTAAGGATACAGGAATTACTGGAAAGCTAGGAAGGTGGATATTTAATTTCTTGACGCAAAAACGCAAAGAGTGGTAGTAAAAGGAGTTAAATCGGAAGTCTCGGAAGTCGTGAGCTCTGTCCCACAAGGGACAGTATTAGCTCTCTTGCTCTTCATAATAATGATTGCAGATATTGATGCAGATATTAAGGACAGTATTGTATCATGCTTCGCAGATGACACAAAGATATGTAAGGAAATATTGAACGAAGATGACATAAGAAAACTACAAAACGACATTGAAACATTATTCAAGTGGGCAGAAGACAACAATTTGAAGTTCAACGAAGAAAAATTCCAACTTCTAAGATATGGTAATAACAAAGAGCTACAGAAAAAAGGGTACAAAACTCCGCAAGCCAAACAGATAACACCAAATCCACAAGTCAGGGATCTTGGAGTAATAACGTCGTCGGATGCAGAATTCAGAGAGCACTATAAAATCAAAATCACAACGGCTAGAAAAATAATGGGAATCATCTGGAGGAGCTTCCGCAGCAGAAAAGCAAACATCATGCTCAAATTATGGAAGAGTCTAGTCCTACCAATAATTGAGTATTGCTCAGTACTCACAAGCCCACACAGAAAAAGAGACATTGCGAGCATTGAAGCTATACAAAGGACTTTTACGTCTAAGATAGAGGAAACGGAAGGTGAAGACTACTGGTCTCGACTACAATCCCTGGAACTCTACTCTCTTGAAAGAAGGCGCGAGCGGTACACAATAATATACATATGGAAAATACTTGAGGGCTCTGTCCCTAACCTCAGAAATGAAATAGAAACAAACTGGAATGAGAGAAGAGGCAGATTTTGTACGGTCCCAGCTGCGGTGGGACAAGGAGCCATGAAAACGAGGACGGAAAATACCCTCAGAATACGGGACCCAAAGCTTTTCAATGTCCTTCCAAAAGAAGTGAGGAATCTCCAGCACACCGACCTGAATAACTTCAAGAACCAGCTGGACAGATTCTTGTGCAAAGTCCCTGACCAGCCTTGCGTGGCTGGCTACGACGACAGGAGGAGATCAGAGAGCAATTCCCTCCTTCACCAACTCCCGCAAATGAGGCGGGATGCTGCAGAGGGGTCGACCACAGGTCGATCCTGAACAGTCGTTCAAACTCAACAAAAGTATATATATATATATATATATATATATATATATATTATATATATGTTTCCATGGGCAAAAGATGAAGATGATGCAAACCTGTCATAATTATCTGAAATACGACAATGTTTTTCCAGAAGCGACAAATTATCTTGAAGGAGGTCCCAAATGACCCTTCTGATGAATCGCCCCCTTGAAACACCAAAACTGAGGTATAAATATTTTTAACTGCGCCCCCACCCTCCACTGTCATGCATTACCATAACATAAATGCATATAAAGAATGAACGGAGAGAGAGAGAGAGAGAGAGAGAGAGAGAGAGAGAGAAGAGAGTAAACATATTACAGACACACTCAACACAAACTTATACAACAGAATGCTTGATAACAGACAGACAGACAGACAGACAGACAGATGCAAGGGCCGCAGGACGTAATCTTCGAGAGCGGAAATAAATCCTCACCAATCTCATCAGAGGGAGTGAAAAACGCTGACGAATATATATTTTTTTTAAGTAATACTAAACAAGAAATAAAATTAATTTCACGCGAAAATAAGGAACATTTTCTCATTAAAAATAAAGATGGAAAAATGTTGGCAAAATTTTAATGGTGTAAACACACTGCTTCACCCAAAAATTTATATATACTCGTGTGTGTGTGTGTATATATATATATATATATATATAATAAGCAAACAACCACAGGGAAAAAGGAAAAAGAAACACGAAATCCGAGCGCTTTCTTGTCCTTGAAGATGTGAATATATCACGAAAGCGCTCGGATTTCGTGTTTCTTTTTCCTTTTTCCCTGTGGTTGTTTGCTTATTAATAAGATCACGTGTTATTCTGTGATTTTACTGCATATATATATATATATATATATACACACACACGTTTATATATATTATTCATTGATGCATTCATAATGGAAGTGGAAGCAAGAAGAGTTAAACATATTTTCACAAGGAACATCATTCCTCTGAAACGCTCATTTTATGTTACGAGCGGGTCGCAGTAACATGGTCAAGCAAATAGGGGGTCGATATCCAAAAACTCTCCACAAACAGGATGATTAGTTTTGGCGTTCTACCTCGGGTCATGTTCGAGGTTTTCGAAGCTCTCTTCTTTGTCCAAGACGTAATACGAGGAATATTCTTCCTTTTTCGTGGCTTTATCACGCACCATATCGGTTAAAATGACCTCGAGACCATTTTAGTCATCGGCCGTTATTCAGTTGCGGTGTTCACCAAAATAATAACAGTATTACTCCGTTGTATAAATATACAGTAAACACTGACCACTGAAGTTCAGTATGACACGAAGATTTTCAATCATTTGGTTCCCTATTACGCGTTAAAAAGACGTTAAGGAACGATTCCTCTCAGAATTGGGTTCCAGAATAGGGACCGCATAGACACTAACGGGGAACTTACTGGCTCTCGTTTAGACCCTATATACCAAAAGAGGAAACTCGTACGATCAACGTGAGGAACCTTTTATTATTCGGAACATTAGTTACAAAAGGTCATTTCGATAATTCTACTCGAAGGTTTTACGAACTTTCTCGCGTATTAACGAGGGTAACGTTGTCCACTCGGTTAATGACGAGTTATTCACCTTACGCATTTTTACTATTTTATTTAACTATTTTTTACGATAAAAAACTTGAAAGATTCACGGGCCGCAAAAGCTTCATTAGTAAACTTCGACTTAAAATCGTACAGTTATGTTTTTCTACACTTATTTTAATTCTCAAATGTCTCGCTCTGACCGAGCCCTCCGAGACTGAGAACGAACAAAAAATTGTTACACCGAGGGGAAAATCAGAGTCAGAATACGTACACAGACGAATACTTTTTACGGACAAGCTAATTCCACAATTTTTAAAGAGACGAATACTTCTTACAGACGAGCTAATTCCAGAGTTTTTAAAGAGAGCTCGAAGGTTTAAATGTGGTATAATCAAACACACTGTCGCGTGAAGTCTATAATGAAGGTGTGGATGGATGTACTGGCAGCGTAGGTCAAAGGTCAACAACAATGATGAGATCTATGGACTGAAATTTTTTTTTTTTTTCAAAATATAAGAAAACGAGTCATAAATACGAACGTTTCAAATCTCGAAAGAGTTTTAATTTTATAAAATTCTATATATTTATATTATTTAATAATTAATAATTATTATAGCCTACAAATGGCTTTACTAAAGTCTATATACAAGATCTGCAGATAGGCAAAATGAATGCGAAGAAATTAGTGTTTCATCCGATCGAATTTAAAACATTGGGTTTAATTATTATCGACTGCCGATGATAATGGTTAATAATAAACTAGAAATTAGGGCGGTGGGTGGCTTTCTTCCGGCCTCAGTTCTGTGCCATTTTTTTTTTGGCAACCCTCACTGAATTATTACTATTATTATTTATAACAACTTATTCATAATGAAACGCTACTCTCGCATTTATGCCACATTAACAAATTTAAAACGAATGGCAACAAATAGGCATAAAATAGCAGTGAACGACAGTCACTATGGAAAACGAGCGAATGTTGTTGACCTGACCTTTGATAATTATTAAGCAAAAAGTTTTATGTGAAAGTGGGGGGCGAAAACGGAAAGCGAGGACAGATTTTGTACTTACTTAACGATAAAGAGCGTATTGATCTCTCTTATAACTTGTGGAGAGTTATAACGTAAATCAAATTTAGTCCATATTGAAACTTAATCGGAAATATACACTTCACAGTCGCGAAAAAACTTCGCCGAACAAATAGAATCTATATTAAAAATAATGTAAATTTCAAAATCCAGCAAAAATTCATAACTGGTTGAAAAAATCTAACCAATAAAAATGAGTCCTGAATGCATTGTCACAATTATTGTTATTATATATATATATAACTTTTCGTTAACCTTTGGTTAGCTTCCGCCCGAATTATTTATTCTGACGAAGGTCAAGCTTTTCACTCCACCTTAGACCTACAGTTTAACGTGGAATCCGGAACCACGCCCCATCAGCAGCCCAGCGTCTTAACCACTAGGCCACCTAGAGTACCCATTTATCAACCAACCACTTTCTTTATTGTGTGGAAGGATGAACAGCTGGGTTTTGCTGCGCGCCGGCTGCCGTCGGGTCTCGAACCCGGGGCCGATGGATTCGTAGTCAGCGACGCTAACCACTACACCACCGAGGCTGTTTCATAGCATGTGGGACGCACTTTCAGGATGGATTCAGGACCTGAAAACAATGAAAAAAGTTTATAAAAACATATGCCTGAAATCGCTTTGTTTTCGAGTTACAGCCCGTTGTGTGTTCCAGCAAGTATCTACTTTAACTTTGAAGGAAGTGCTCAAAATGACCGCCTTGTGCTTGAATACACGCCTGAACACGCCTCGTCATAGACTGCCTGACGTGTTCAAACATTCAAGGTATTCCTCGGATTTTCGGGCATCCTTGTTCTACACGTTGGCGAAGCATTTCAACGTTGTCAACGGGTGTCACGTAAACGATGGATTTCAGATAACCCCACAGGTAAAAATCGAGTGGATTCAGGTCCGGGGAGCGAGCAGACCACGCAATGGGTCCTCCACGACCCATCCATTTATCAGGGAAATGGTCATCCAAATAGTCTCTGGCTACTCGACTAAAATGAGGCGGAGTGCCGTCATGCATAAACCACATACGACGTCGGACACCAAGAGGAACTTCATCTAGTAAATCGCTTAAATCATTCCTTAAAAAATTGGAATGACTGGATGATGGCATGCGGATTCTCTTCGGCCCAGTGATGAGTGTTGTGAAAATTGATCACGCCATTTCTTGTGAAGGCAGCCTCATCAGAAAACACCACGGAGGATAGAAAGAGAGGATCGCGAGCACGCTGTTGAAGGAACCAAGTACAAAAAGCCTCTCGTGGTGGGAAATCAGCTTCAGTAAGGCTTTGTACTCTCTGAATGTGATATGGGTAAAGCTGTTGTTCCCGTAAAATTCTCCACACAGTTGTGTATCTTACACCCTCTGCTGCTGCTATCCTTCGGGTGCTGACAACAGGATGTTCCTCCACGCGATTCCCGGACCCGCTGCTCCAGTTCAACAGTTCTGGCGCTGATTTGTCTACCACCATCTGAACCTCGCTTGTTGAATGATCCTGTATCACCAAGACGCTCGTCTATTCTCTGAAAGGTCTTCTTATCTGGCAGACGGCGATTCGGAAATCTTTCCGCATACAGACGTCTTGCTGCGGCCGCATTACACTCGGCATGTCCATACATGAGATGCATGTCTGCCATTTCTATGTTGGAATAAGCCTCCATTCTCACTTCAAATGCACACTATCACTGAATAGCACAAAAACTTAAGGTTTTTTTTTTCACTGGACTGCACTTATTCACGGTAAGAAGTTACGAATACGAACAGTGAAACACCGCGATGCACCTCTGACTGACTGTTGGCTCGACACTCAACAATATGGAAACATGTCAGAGAGTGTACGAAACATTACAATCGGCAAGGCCATACATGAAATAAGTCTCGTACACACTCACAAACACTGTCGGCAAGCAGTGTTTGTAAACAGTTTGCGGAAAGAATTGCTGGAACACAAAACGGGCTGTAACTCGGAAAGAAAGCCATTTCGGACATATGTTTATATAAGCTTTTTTCATTGTTTTCAAGTCATGAATCTATCCTGAAAGTGCGTCCCACATGTTATGAAACATACTATATATATATATATATATATATATATATATATATATATATATATATATATATATATATACCCCGCAAGGGGGTTCTAAGCTCGTGCTCTTGAGTGTTCGTTGTGCTCGTTTGTACGTGCTTGTTCCTGGAGGTTTCACGTGCGCCCTCCCGGCCCTAGCACCCAAGGATGATGGGGCTCGACCCTGCAGTCCTTGTCATCCTTGGTCTTTTTCCACTTCGACTGTCCCCTCTACCCTTTCTTTTTCCTCTGTCTTTCCTCTCACTTTTTCTTTGTTTTCCGGCCGAGATATGCCCTTTTAAATAGAGGTGAATCGGTTCTTCCCGAACTTTAAATATATATATATATATATATATATATATATATATATATATATATATATATATATATATATACCTCGTTAACATTGTTGTTGTTCCGTGCGTTCTCTCTCTTCACACGAAGGTCAATTTACGTCTGCCTTCGTAGAGGAGCGAGTTGCTTTTTGCGCTCTCCACCGCACATAGCCAGGTTCCACCGGCTCATCTGATACTGTACTGAGCCAGGCATCTAGTCTTCTCTTGGAGACTAACTTTGACCCCTGTAACGTTTCTGAGGTTCTTTGGAAACTCGTTAAAAGTCTTGGCCCCCCTGACAACCAACCTATTTTCCTTCAGTATTGAGGAGGTCCCTTGTCAGGCCTTTAATTTGGGAACACTACACATTCTCCCTTTCCTATTCTCCAGTGTTTTTTGAATGGTAATAGGGTTTAGTTTTAGGTTTGGTACCAGTTTTTCGATCATTTTCCACATGTAGATTATGGTATACCTCTCTCTTCTTCTTTCCAGGGAGTACAGATTTAGTTTACGTAGTCTTTCCCAGTAGTTGAGTTCTTTGTAGCCATCAATCTTGGCTGTGAAATGTCTCCGCGTTTCTTCTAGTTTATTAGTTTCTTCCATTTTATATGGGGACGTCAAAACTGAGCAGTATTCAAGTTTTGGTATAATCAATGTTTTTAGCAGGGGAATCATTACTGTCTTGTTCCTTCTTCTGAATGTTCTTAGTACCTGTCCCGCAACTCTTTTTGCTTTATTTATCGCTATCTGATTTTGTTTCGAATTTCGCATCATCGGTCATTATTACCCATAGATCGATCGCTTTCGTGCTTCTCTGAATTTCCTGTCTATCTGGAGCATAATATGCAGTCTGTTTAAGTTCCTCTTTTCTACCATATCTCAAGAGCTGTAATTTCTCGGTGTTAAATGTCATGTTATTGTCTTCTGACCATTTGTATATTTTGTTCGTGTCCCTCTGCAAGGCCTCCACTTCATTTACATCGCTGATTTTTCTGCTGATCTTTGTATAGTCTGCAAAGGATGTTACTATACTGTTGCTGTTGCTGTTTATTCCGTTGTCTATGTCTGTTAGCATGATAATGAACAGAAGTGGGGCCAGTACTGTCCCTTGTGGTACTGAGCTGCGTACTTCCGATTCTGATGATGATATACCTTGAATTTTGACGACCTGTAGACGTTCTCTGAAGAAGTTGTAGATCCATTTTCCCACTTTGTCTGTTATTCCCATATATTTCATTATTTTATATATATATATATATATATAACGTAAAGAACGACGATTGTATAGGAGAATATTTCGCGCAAGATGAGAGCGAGAGAACGAAACAAATGAAAAATGGTGTAATGGTTATCATATCTGACCGGCAATCGGAAGATCCCGGGTTCGATTCCCGGGTGGTTACCTCATTTTTTCATTTGTTTCGTTCTCTCGCTCTCATCTTGCGCGGAATATTCTCCTATACAAGCGTCGTTCTTTACGTTAATTATACTGCGTGTTTGCAGTTTAAATGTATATATATATATTATATATGTGTGTGTGTGTGTGTGTGGTTAAGGTTAAAAACAGTTGAAAATTTTTTGTTTTATTTTAAAAAAATAAATTACTTATTAGACTTTCAATAAAGCATACAACCACACGTAAGTGTTTTTTTTTGTAAGTTAGGTTAGGTTAGGAAAGGTCAGAGTAATTACCTTAGAATTTCTGCTTAAACTTATTTTCGATTTCGCCAGAATTGACTGCGATTTGAAACTGTACCGCGTTTTGCATTGCATTGCCCGCATTTCAGTTTATATCCATCACAGACTCCATTGTTAATAGTTACATATTTTCTCATATTTTTACTTCTAAATTAGAAGGTCTTTGGCCCAAAATACGACCTTTTGAGACATTCATCCGTAGTAATTCATTAATTAAAGTCTGTTTTTCTCCCATAATTTTATGACATCTATAAAATTTGTCACATTTTCAAGCGATATATTGACACTTTCCCTAATAACAATTGACTAGCCTGGGCCTTGCTATTTGGACCACATATCCATCACGCTTAAGTGAGGGGAAAACCTAATGATTCAATAAGCTACACCAACTAATCAAATAATTAACTGTTAGTTATAGACAGTGATGGGCATCGATACATGAAAATCGCTAAAGCGATACCGATACATCGATACATGAAGAACGTCTTAGGCGATACCGATACGCCGATACTTTCTAGATATCTTAAGCGATACCGATACCGATACATGCATCGCCGGTACATTTTTATAATTATTCATTTAATATGTAGGTATTAGATATTATTGTTTATACTAGTAATTTGTACGCACTGTAAGTAAAATCAACGACATTTTAATGGGTTTTATAGATGCAAATAAAAACAATTGCTTTATTTAATGAAAGTATGTTTTAATTTTGTAGGATACATGAATGACTGAAAATATTACACTAACAATTAAAAGTAATTACTATTACCCTTCAAAAATACCAGCTGGCTAAACATCTGGTCAGACAGTCTATTCCTTTTTGGAGCGTGAATGTGACCAGCCAAACTAAACAACCGTTCTACAGGAGCAGAGGATGGTAGTGGTGTGTTATACTTCAGGAAGACCCGTAGAATTCCTGGGTACTGCCTCAGAGATTGGAGAGAATGACTTCCGTCACCCAGATACTGTAAAACTTTCATCTCAGTGGAATCTTGGGTTGGAAGTATGAACCTGTTTAAACTCAACACCGAGTGGGCGTGGCCAATAATAGTGTTGCAACACCAATGAGCGTTTCTATATTATATGAGCGTTTCTATATTATGGTTAATTAATCTCAATAACACAAGTACAAACGTGTTTAAACGTTGCGCCGTACTGTGTGACGTGACCAGTAGAGTAGTACTGTCATTAAATAAATATTTAATAATATTATTATTTATGTATATTCATAAATATAACTCAGTAGTGTCATATTATAACATCTATTTAAATATTTAAAAATTCTTATTAATGTATCGATGTATCGAAGTATCGATTTTTTTCGATACATTTAAGAAAATTGACCTTAGCGATACCGATAAATCGATACTTTTGTCAAGTAGCTAAAGCGATACCGATACCGATACAAAAGTATCGATCGATACGTATCGGCGATACATGTATCTAGATACTGCCCATCACTGGTTATAGATTTATTTACAATTTCTATTTCCCAAAACCACAGAGCCTAAAAGGCTATTTGCAATTTATTTACCGTTTTATTTTTTAAAATAAAACAAAAAAAAATTGTCCACTATTCTTAACTTTTATTATATACAGAGTGGCGCAAAAGTCGCGCATCATAGGAATTTTCAGTGTTGATTATATTATTAATTTTTTCTTTTAGGTAGGGGATGGCTGCGAAATTAACAATAGACGAGTGTGAGAGCTTGGTTTTAATGTATGGAATACCAGGTGTATATACAGAATTTAACTTCTGTACCGATTCATCGATTTGTTGTACCAGGTATTCCATACATTAAAACCAAGTTCACACTCTCGTCTATTATTAATTTCGCAGCCATCCCCTACCTATAAAAAAAAAATATATATATATAGGCTATATCATAATAACACTAAAAATTCCTATGATGCGCGACTTTTGCGCCACCCTTTGTATATATAAATATATATATATATATAATTACTATTATAAATTAAATTATCAAAGATTTATAAGTAATTTATTGTTTAACTTTTAAGTACACGAATTTGAGATAACGCAAAATAAGATAAATGCAGTAAACATCATGTACTGGGCGTGTTGATGTTTAATTTTAATGTTTCGTTTTATTCTAAAGTGCCACAATTGATGGCACTCAATTAAAGAGCCATAAAGTTCATTTAGTTAATCGTAAAAGATTCAAACTCTCATTTTACTTCGAGATATTCAAATTACTGTTTTGTTTGAGAATCTGTCGTAGAAAACGAATTGGCACTATTATTTGGCACTATTATTTACCGCTAGGTGAATCTGTGCCCGACGATGCACAGGCTGACAACACATTATTATATTTTTAAAAGCAACTTATGCAATAAAACGATAAAGTGACGAATTGATAATAATAATATTAATAATATTATTCTTATTACAATTGCTTCTTTGATATTAAGAACTGAACTTCAAAGGAAATAAGCGGAAGCTTATTTTATTTCGTGTTGCCAAGCTTCTCTCTCTCTCTTATTTATTATTATATATATATATATATATATATATACACTTTTGAAAAACGGACCTTTGGACCACCTTTGAAAAACGAAGACAGTGCTTTATCTGATGATCTAACAGAAGTATCCGAAATATTAATAGCTCAGTACGAATCATCTTTCAGTTTCCCAAAAACTGAAAAACTGATATGCGATAGAAACGTGTTCTTTGAAGAAGAACTACATGGGGAAAGTATAACGGCCTTCGACTTTACGACAGATAATATTACACACGTATAAGGGAAACTAAAAGCACACTCAGCGGTAGGACCGGACAAATGGAATGCCACACTGATCAAAAACTGCAAGAATGCAATCGCTGAGTCCCTATAATGGATATGGAGACGATCACTAGACACGGGAGAAATACCGGGCATCCTGAAGAGCGCGAACATAGTCCCAGTATATAAAGGAGGAGATCGATCCGAGGCCAAAAACTATAGGCCAGTGTCGCTTACATCTCATCTCACTAAAATATTTGAAAGAATAGTTAGACAGAAAATCTATGGCTTTTTGGAAACTCAGAAAAAATTCAATGATAACCAACATGGGTTTCGGTTAGGCAGATCATGCCTATCACAACTAATGGAACACTACAACAACATTATTGATGCACTTGAAAGTAATTAAAACTATGATGTAATGTACACAGACATGGGTCGGGGAACTTTTTTGGGTATTACCCAAAAATCTATTTGAGTAAAATGAAATTACCCCCAGACTTCAAAGTAAACAAAAACAAGCCAATTGCTCTTAAAATTGTTGCATATGGTGTCTCTCATACCGCACGCATTACCCCAAAACTTTTAAATGTACCCCATTTGGGGTAATTTACCCCTGTTCGCCGACCACTGTACACAGACTTTGCCAAAGCGTTCGACAAATGTGACCATGGAATCATAATACATAAACTGAAGTATATGGAAGTCATTACAGTACAAGGAGCATCTTCATCAGAATCAGAGGTCCTCAGCTCAGTACCACAAAGAACAATATTAGCTCCACTACTCTTCATAATCATGCTAACTGATATAGATGAGGACGTTACCAGAGACAGCACAGTAACATCCTTTGCCGATGACACAACGATCAGTAGAAAAATAAGACACCCAGAAGATATAGGATCTCTACAAACAGACATGAACAGAATCTACAAGTGGACGGAAGACAACAATATGAAGTTTAGCACTGAGAAATTTCAACTGTTACGGTACGGAAAAAAGAGAGGATCTAAAATCCATGGCATATTATATCTCAAATGGACAGGAAATTCAGAGAAATTCTAAAGCAAAAGGCTTTGGGGTTGTAATGACTGATGATGCGAAATTTGAGACACAAATTAAGATAGCAGTAAACAGAGCAAAGAGAGTAACTGGGCAGATACTGAGAACCTTTAAACGAAGGAATAGGAATATAATGATTCCTCTACTGAAAACACTGATCATACCCAAATTGGAATACTGTTCGGTCCTAACATGCCCATATAAAAAAGAAGACATTAGACAACTAGAAGGAATTCAGAGAAGCTTCACAGCCAAGATCAAGGGGTGCAAAGAACTAAATTACTGGGAAAGGTTACGCGAATTAAACCTATATTCACTGGAAAGGAGGAGAGAGAGATACACCGTCCCTAATCTTACTCTGAACCCTGTAACTCCCCAAACAACAGTGGAAAGTAGAAAAGGAAGACTGTGTCTTGTTCCCAAATTAAAGGCGAGACAGGGAACATCCTTATTCCTTAACCCTGAAAGAAAATAATTTTGTTGTCAGAGGCCCAAAACTGTTTAATCAACTGCCCAAAGACCTAAGGAACAAGTGTGGTGTTGCAGTGGATATTTTCAAAAGATTAGACGCCTGGCTCAGAACAATCCCTGATGAGCCGGGCGTACCTGGCTATGTGAGGTGGAGAGTACAAGAAACCAACTCACTACTTCACCAGGCCAACTCGAGAGGAGGGGCGACAAGCTTGACCTTCGTGAAATGAGGAATCATCGCGCGGAAATTTTGAAGTTAAGTCATTAAATAAAGATACTCGCTTCTCTAGCCTGACCTAACGTAACCAAACCTTAACTAGCCTAACCTACCGTAACTAAACCAGGATGAACGTATCTTTTTATTTTCAATTTAAAAAAAAAAACGTTCCTAGATTTTTTTTATATAAATTTTTTAATGTTCTGAGAAACCAAAAGTGTTACGTTACCTCAGTCACGTACACACGCACGCACACACACACACACACAAAAAAAAAGTCCGCTACATTTGTGAATTATCACACTCGACTTCATTTATGCCCAGTTGCCTACGCGGCAGGCACAAACACATACAATATATATATATATAGACGAATTTACTTCATACTGCGTGATACACAATATGAATTAAAATAGTTCTCCCATTAATAATGGAAGTGTGTTTTTGTACAATGCAAATTTAACCAAGATTAGATTATTTCCACCTACGAAATCTTTGTACTCTACTGGAGAGATGTCAATGAAATAGTGTCATTGGCTCCAGTGCCAAATGTCCTGGCATGCTAAACACTTCCGATCGCGTTATCCATTTCCTTCGGGCGTATGGGACTCTCCGGGTTGAGTTTACTTTTAGCTCTATTATAGCTCACGGGTTGCGCACGCGACTCATAATCTGAGGGCTTGGGTTCGAATACTGGTAGAGGATAATTTTGTATAATAGAAAAACAATTATTTAAAAAAAATTTACTCGATACCCGCCAAGTTTAATTCTAGTGTGTAACACTTTCAAATTTCAGTCCCTTTTAAGTTTTGTAAATATGTAAAACGTGAGCAAGATAAATTCATGAGTGAAACGACATTCCTAATTCTTTATTGAGACGATCCCCCTCACTCCAAACTGATCATTAGCAATCAACTTTAAAACCTGATACAAGTGTTGAAAAACTTGAAAATGTTTGGCCAAACTTCGGGTCATGATACTTTTTGCATTAATGTATAATTCAGTATGTATTGTATTGTAATGTATAGTAGGTGTATTAAATTACTAAATGTATTAAATTTTAGTGTCTGTGATTTTAAGTTGTATAGTGTGTAATGAATACAGTGCGTGAATTAATTAGGTTTATCCTTCAATGTTACTATTAATCAAAAAACCCGTTGCTGGGACCACCTCAGTTGTGAGGTTCTACTCTCATTATAAAATAAGTATGAATTTTACTTTTTTATTACGTTTTAGTTATATATATATATATATATATATATATATTATATATATATATATATATATATATTCAGTTATATTCGTCCTTATCTTTTGTACTATGAATACCGATAATTATGAAAAGTTTGGAAAAATTTAAAAAATAAAAGAAAATTAGTTTAACTCCATCATATAATGTAAACCAACAAAGAATTTGAGGAAAATAACAAGAAGTTAAAATGCAAAAGTTTTCGTGGTACTTTCCTGTTATCCCGGACCCCAGACTTTTTGCCAGTTGCCAGACTTCAATTTTGACACAGAATATTTTCGTTAAAACTAACGAAAATATCACGAATTAACAACCAATTATCAAGGGCGTACAGTTTACCTAACCGGGCATTCAATTAACCTAATTAGTTGGTAAGATTAGGTTAAGCCGTGATATTTTCGTTAATTTTAACGAAAATATTCTGAGTCAAAACTGAAGTCTGGCAACTGGCAAAAGAGTCTAGGGTCCGGGATAACAGGAAAGTACTGTTTTCGTACATTTATTTACAAAATTATTTAAAAATTTATAAAATTTGTCAGTAGTTGGCTGTTTATTGATTAGAAACTGTTGGCAATTCTGAATTCTAGAATTTTCTATGTTGGAAGACGGATAACTGTGCAAGCCATTAGTAAGCAATGGGTTGTCGTGGTAAAGCGCTGTCTACAGATCTTAAGAGGTCTGTTATTGCTGGGAAGTCTGGAAAGTGTTATAGAAAGATAGAAGAACTTCGAATTTCATTTACGACGGTTGCTGCAGTTATAAAGAAATGGAAAGGCTTTGAAGCAATCAAAACTTTACCAAGGTGTGGATGACCTTGCAAGATTTCAGAACGTACAGCTGGACAGATTGAAAGAATGGCTGCTGCGAATCCACGAATGACTGCGGGTGATATTTGCCAATCATTAAAACTGTCTAAGATCGATGTTCATCCCTCTACTGTACAGTACGTCGTACATTGAAAAAGAATGTCTGCATGGAAGAGTTGCACGAAGCAAACCTCTGCTACTAAAAGTACACAAAAAAATCGTTTACAGTACGCCATGGAACATGAAAATGATGGATTTGCATTCTGAAAGAAAGTTCTCTGGCAAATGAGGCTAAAATTGAATTATTTGAAAACACGTATGTTTGGCGAAAATCAAATACTTCATTCGAGGAAAAAAACATCCTTCCTACACGGTTAAAGATAGTGGTTGTAGTTTGTTTCTTTGGGAATGTTTTAGTGCTTCTGGTTCAGGAAAGTTTTTTGTTATCAATGAAATCTTGAATTCGAAAAAATATCAGGAAATTTTAAAAGAAACTATATTGTTCGGGGAGTTGTGAATGGGTTGCAATTGGGTATTGCAAAAGGATAATGATCCAAAACACAAAAGTAAGAACACCATGAAATCTCTTCAACAAAAGAATTTCAAGTTTCTCGAGTGGTCCATTGGTGCAGTCAAAGCCCAGATCTCAGTTTAATCGAGAATTTATGGTTTGATTTGAAAAAAAGCTGTCCGCACGAGAAACCCATTGAATTTGAATGAATTGCAACAATTTTCTTCAGAAGAATGGGCTAAAATTTCTACAGAGAGATGTCGAAACCTTGTACAAAAATACACAAAACGAATCATTGAAGTCATTCAAGCAAAAGGTGGATACACAAAGTATTAAATAATTTTGTAAGTAAATGTACGAAAACTTTTGCATTGTAATTTTTTTCTATTTTCCCCAAATTCTTTGACGTTTTACATAATAATGAGTGAAACTAATTTTTTATTTTTTTTACTTGTTAAATTATTCCAAACGAACGTTAAACTTTTTCATAACTATCCTATGCATGGTACAAAGGTAAAAACGAATATAACTGGAATATTTCTCTGTACCAATACTTATGAGCGCCACTATATATATATATATATATATATATATATATATATATATATAATATATATATAGTGGCATTGTTGTGCCGCTAAGAAAGATTTTTTAATGCGTCTATTTCTGAGGGGTGCGTACCAGATAATTTCAAGCTAGCAAATGTAATACCTATTTTTAAGAAAGGCGATAAAGGTGCGGCGGGAAATTATAAGCCAATCAGTTTAACGTCAGTTGTAGGTAAGCTACTGGAATCAATAATTAGGGATCGTATAGTCGAACACTTAGAACTGCATAACTTGATTAGAAATACGCAGCACGGTTTCAGGCGAAACAAATATTGCTTAACCAATCTTTTAGAATTTTTTTCAAAGCGTGGTTCAGGTTTGCGATAGTCATCGGGCGGTAGATGTAATGTATTTAGATTTTCAAAGAGCATTTGACACCGTACTGTACAAAAGACTCATTGAAAAATACTAAGGCTCATGGAATCAGGGGTGTAATAATAAATTGGATAGAAGAGTTGTTGCGAGGCAGGGCCGTTTCCTGGCATAAGCAGACTAAGCGGCCGCTTAGAGCCCTGCTGCTACTAGGGGGCCCCTAGACAGGCTCCCAGGTCATAGCTCAGTGGGCAAGAATAGGAATATAGCTGGTTACTATTAATATTATTATTATTATTATCCTTATTATTATTATTATTGTCGTATTAATTAAAGTTTTTGTATGAGACAAATGTGATAAAACGGAGACAAACGAAACGTTTTGATCGTTATGTGTAATAACTATTGTGAGATCTTATTTCTATATTATTTAACTTTATTCTTACTATATGCTTATATTTTCCTAAATGCTTAATTTTTCTAGTATTGTAAAACATTATTATTATCATCATCATCATTATTATTATCATGATTATTATTATTTAGCAGATTAGTTGTGGTTAACTAGATGTGACTGCGTGCATCTTGGAAAATGAAACTACATTATCCATCAGGAGCTGAAAAGAAAAAGAAGAAAATAGAGAAGCAGCTTTCCAGTAGCACAGGTGAGATGTGCCACTTGTATATTCTTATGATTACAGTTCAGGCAACTAGGTTAGGTAGACCATCAAGCTGGGCAAGTGCTCAGGAATCGTGTAAGTAAGCTAGTCTCTGTAATATTTATAATATTTCAAAATGTGAAATTTAATGGATTACATCACCTCAAATTCTGTTCACACAGATCAATTATTATCAAACAAGATAAGAAAAAGTATTTTAGCAAAAATTAACAAAATATGTAATGTTATGTTATGTTCTTCTCAGGAGCACTACTGAAATATTTGGAAAAGCCATCCTCAGCAAAGCCTGATGAGCATCATGAGCCAACAGCAGGACCATCCTCTATGCAACCTCAAACACCAGTAGAAGTAGAGCCTGATGAACCAACAAATGGCCCATCTTCTGTTCAGCTTCAAACACCACACACAGGCGTTTCTACTGAGCAACAAGAACCAAGATCTGCTCCACCGCTTGATCCGTATGACTGGCCAGTTGTCCTGTCAGATGCCTTGAAGACAGATCTGGTGACTCAGGACCATTTCAAATCAGTCCAGATTTCACATTCCCTAAAAGAGAGGACGGTAGAAGCTTTCATCACCATTACATGTACAGAACATTAATTATGGGGAAAAAATAAGGTGAAGCTGGCTGAAGTACTCTAGAAGGAATGATGCTCTTTATTGCTTCTGCTGCATGGTGTTTTCAAGGAAGTCGTACAAACTAATTACGGATGGACTTCCAGACTGGATAAACGTTGGTTCGCTTCTGAAAGGCCATGAAAATAGTTCAGAACATGCAGATAACATGGCAACATGGAAGGATCTGGAACTGCGGCTAAAAACTGGGAGGACCATTGACCAAACTGAAATGTCATTAATGGGGGTAGAGCGAAGACGCTGGCAAGATGTTCTCACACGTCTTGTAAGTATAATCCAATCACTGGCAGAGAGAAACCTTGCTTTCAGGGGGGTCTTCCTCTACAGTGTACAATCGAGACAATGGCAACTTCTTGAAGGAGGTTGAGCTGCTTGCCAAATTTGATCCAGTGATGAAACAACACCAGCAGAGTCGAAAGTGGCCAATATAATTATTCAAGTTACCTAGGAAACATCATTCAAAATGAGCTCATTGGGTTCATTAGTGGGAAGATCTTGGATGCCATTGTTGCAGAAATAAAACAAGCTAAATATTACTCACTCATTTTAGACTGCACTCCAGACATAAGCCACCAAGAACAGATGTCGATTATTATCAGAAATGTTAATATGGGTGAAGCACCAGAAATAAAAAAATACTTCTTGGGCTTTCTTGAGGCTTCAGAAAGTACAGGCCTGGGTTTATCAGTTCTGATTCTGAAGAGACTAGATGAACTGAATATTCACTTTGATGACTGCAGAGGACAGTCATATGACAACGGAGCGAACATGAAGGCAAGAACAAAGGTGTTCAGGCAAGGTTATTAGAGAAGAACTGTCGTGCACTCTATGTTCCATGTGGGGCTCACACTCTGAATCTTGTAGTGGCTGATGCAGCTAAAGCTTCCACAGATGCCATCAGCTTCTTTGGCAACGTACAAAAATTGTACAACCTTTTTGCAGCAGCTACACAGAAATGGACAATCCTAAAGAAGCACGTGAACATAACACTCAAGTCTTGGAGTGAAACCAGGTGGGAGAGCCGGCTTAAGACCATTGAGGCTGTGCGATACCAGAGCCACAAAATCAGAGAGGCCCCGTTGGAAGTCAGAAACAATGCCACAGATGCCATAGCCAGGACTGAAGCACAAGCACTTGCAGAGGAGGTAGGGTCTTATCGCTTTCAGATTTGCATAGTAGTATGGTATGACATTCTTCATGCAGTTAACCATGTGAACAAACTTCTGCAGTCTCCTACAATGCAGTTTGATGTGGCAGTCAACCTCCTCACAAAAACAAGACTCACTCACCAGCTACAGAAACACAGGTTTTTTTGCAGCACAAGTCGTAGCTAGGGACATATGTGAGGAAGTGAATATGGAGGCTGTGCTGAAGGAGAAGAGGCTCAGATCCACAAAAAAGCACTTTGCTTACGAAGCTCCTGATGAACCATTTACAGAAGCCTTAAAGAGGCTGGAAGTCAAATTTTTCAATGTGGTGGTGGATTGTGCCATCGGGTCAATAAATGAGATTCAAAACATTAGATGATGTGAGGGACATATTTGGGGTCCTCCTAAACTTCACCACAATGAACAAGGAAGACTTGTCCTGCAAGTGTGAAAAGCTCTCTAAAATACTGAGCTCTGGAGCTGACTCTGACATTGATGGAAGAGAACTGGCCCTCGAAATTAAGAACTTACCGACTTTACCTTCACACAACATGACTGCATTAGAGCTTCTCTCCTTCATTCATCAGAAGCAACTGGAGGAACTATACCCCAATCTCTGGGTTGCACTAAGAATTGCCTGCACTCTACCTGTGACAGCGTCAGCCGAGAGGAGCTTCTCTAAGATGAAGCTAATCAAGAACTACCTCAGTTCATCAATGGAGCAGGATCGCCTCAGTGGCCTTGGCATCATAAGCATCAACCAGGACGTTGGCAGGGAGATTTCATATGATGATGTTATTGATGATTTCGCCCAGAAAAAATCTAGGAGGCAAAAATTTTGAAGATACAAACTGTTCTACATAACTGTTAGCTATTACACGATTGTATCGTAGAGTTAGTAATTGTTTGGTAGTTGATAATTGCATTATTTTTTTATACATAGTTCTGTGTCATTTATTCTAAATAATGTATAAGCTAATTTTCAGGAATTTCATGAAGAGTATTTTTTCTGTTTGTCTTCTGAAAGTACATATTTGTTGTTTTGGACATAAATGTTTCATTAAAATTGTTTCATAATTGATTTTATTAACAGCCATTTTTTGTATGTGTGTGCTGAGGTGATGTAGTAAGGTGTGAGTTGGTGGATGGAGGGGTGAGGCCTCAAATGGGTATACTGCTTAGGGCCCCCTAATGGTTAGAAACGGCCCTGTTGCGAGGTAGGAAACAGAGTGGTCGTTGATGGAGCGGAGTCGTCTTGGGCTAATGTAGCGAGCGGCGTTCCTCAGGGTTCTGTATTGAGCCCCTTGCTTTTTCTTATATATATTAACGAGTTAGATGTCGGCCTAGTCAGTACAGTTACAAAGTTTGCTGATGACACGAAGTTGGGTGGTAAGGCAATTAATGATGAAGATAGAGATAAAGTCCAGGAAGATCTGAACAAAATCGTAGATTGGTCAGTCACATGGCAAATGAGATTTAACGTCGATAAGTGCAAAATTTTACATATGAGTTCGCGTAACGATAATTTTGCGTATAGTATGTCAGGGAAAGAGTTGGCAAGCGTAGAACAGGAAAAAGATTTAGGAGTTATCGTCACTGGTGATTTAAAAGTGACGAAACAAAGTACAGCAGCGGTCAATAAGGCGAACAAAGTGCTAGGTTTATTTATAGCTCGGAATTTTGAGTATAAATCGCACGATATTATTGTTCCTCTTTATAAATCATTAGTTAGACCCCATTTGGAGTACGCGATCCAATTTTGGAATCCGATATGCGCAAATATATAGACAAAATCGAAAGGGTTCAGAGACGAGCAACTAAGATGATTCCGTCGCTTTGGTCGAAGTCGTACGAGGATAGGGTTAAGGAGTTAAAATTGACTACACTCGAGACTAGGAGGCTAGGGGGTGATCTAATGCAGGTTTTAAAAATTATGAATGGGTTTGATAACGTAAATAGAGCTAGCTTTTTCGAAATATCACAATATAATAGAACTAGAAATAAATGGTGTAAGTTGACAAGTAGAAGGTTCGAGACAGCAGTTGCCAAAAACTTTTTTAAGCATAGAATAGTAAATAGCTGGAGTAGTTTTCCGATAGAAGTAATTAGTAGCACGTCTATAAACATGTTTAAAAATCGATTAGACGCATATGATGATTGACAGAGCTGTGCCTAGCGGCACTAGTTAATTATTAGCGCATCCATTAGCGGCGCTATTTTTCAAAATAGTTAGCGGAACGGATAGCGCCGCTACATTTTTAGGCAATATTAGGCGCTAACCGCTAAACATTAATAAAAATTAAAATGAATAGCGTCTTAGAATGGTATTCTCTATATTACGTTGCTTTTTGTGCATAATGCTGAACGCAGAATGTATAATAATAAAAAGTTTCCTGAACTGAGTATGTAAAGGAGGACAATGTCTTTCCAATAAATAAGTTTAATTATAAATATCAAATTACGCAATTTTCTTGAATACCCAATAATCACTTTAAAGATATAATTTTGTTCCCATTTCACACTATAAAAGATGATAATAAATAGCGAACACATATAAATATATACAAATGCATTATTATTATTATTAAAAAATAGTACTTAGCTATACATTTCACAAAAATTAGCGCCAAAATTAGCGTTAGCGTTAACGCTGCTAATTTTAAAAACTGTTAGTGTTAGCTTTAGCGGCGCTAGAATTTATTTGCATTAGCGTTAGCATTAGCGTCGCTATATTTATCAGTTAGCGCGCACAGCTCTGATGATAGATTGGGTATAGTTTAAGGTAGTAAAAGTAAGGTTTCTGTGGTTCGGAACCCACGTAAAATTGTAGGTCCCCTCCGCCACCACGGAGGACATGCGCAATACACAACTACAACCACAGTTAGGTAGACCAGCCATGAGTGAATCCTAGGGTCTTTGTTGGTCTGAAACATTATATTTATATATGTATGTATGTATGTATATGATATATATATATATATATATATATATATATATATACTTGCTTACTTTTGTTACTTAGGTTGAGTTTGAATGACGGTTCAGGATCGACCTGCGGTCGACCCCTCTGCAGCATCCCGCCTCATTTGTGGGATTTAGTGAAGGAGGGAATTGCTGTCTGATCTTTTCCTGCCCTCGTAGCCAGGGACTTTGCACAAGAATCTGTCCAGCTGGTTCTTGAAGTTATTCAGGTCGGTGTGCTGGAGATTCCTCACTTCTTTTGGAAGGCCATTGAAAAGCTTTGGGCCCCGTATTCTGAGGGTATTTTCCATCCTCGTTTTCATGGCCCCTTGTCCTACCGAGCTGGAACCGTACAAAATCTGCCTCTTCTCTCATTCCAGTTTGTTTCTATTTCATTTCTGAGGTTAGGGACAGAGCCCTCAAGTATTTTCCATATGTATATTATTGTGTACCGCTCGAGCCTTCTTTCAAGAGAGTAGAGTTTCAGGGATTGTGGTCGAGACCAGTATATTATATATATATATATATATATATATATATATATATATATATATATATATATACATACACAGTGGTGTAGTGCTAAATAAAGAAGTGAGGGAACGCATTTTGAAAGTGTTACTCAGATGCGGGGGGGGGCAATGGCGAGCGGGGCGAGCCCATACAGCTGGGGGTCCGGGGACACTGTAAGCCCCCGGCAAATCTTTTGAAATCTGACCAATTTCAGGGATATTTGAGGTCATATGCACTGGATATTAGGATATATTCCAAGGTTGAAGATGCAGTATTTCCAGTGACATTAGATATATGACATCCAGTACAATCAATAAAAATAGCTGACAACTGGAATGATTAACTAAAAAAAAGTTAACAACTGGTACGCCGTGGTGACTGTTTCACTAGATCTTTATAGGCTAACATTGCCTCAGTCGAAGCTAAAAGAAATGAAACAGTTAATGATTCTTTCTCATATTTCTTCTAGGGGTGGGAATTAAAATTTCATGACGTTAGAGATTTGCAAGTTCGGATTTATTTGAAATAGTGAGGGAACACCGTTCCGTCTACCAAAAAAAGTAAGGGAACGCCGTTCCCACGCGTTCCCACAGCACTACACCACTGTATATATATATATATATATATATATATATATATATATATATATCCACCCTCAAATATGAGACGACATATTTACACTGAAATAACTAATCATATATACAATGCATAAATTATAAAAATTGGACAAATAGCCGAGTGCCAAAGAGTGCCAAAGCATCCATTTCAAGCACTGTCACAATGGTTTAGAGGGGAAAATTCTCTCCTTGTTTGTGTAACGTTGATTTTATTTGCCATTTAATTAAATTAGAGAAATTGTCTGGACTGTTTGGACGATGGAGAGTGTTTTTTGTCTGTTGTGTTTCTAACGGTTTATTTATCTATTTAATTTATTTTCTTCATTTATTTTATTTAATTAATTTATTTAGTTATTTCATTTATTTGTTTTTTTTTATTTATTTATTTGAGGAATTAAAGTTTTTGTGTCAGTCACGTTTTCAAAGTTCTTTTATGAGGTTTTTTCAAGGTTCTTTTATGAGGTTTTTTCAAGGTTCTTTTATGAGGTTTGTTTTTTACATTTCGCTTTAAAATTTTGTTTAATAAATAATGAGGAATGTGTGTGTGTGTATATATATATATATATATATATATATATATATATATATATATATATATATAATGAGGAATGTGTGTATATATATATATATATATATATATATATAGCAACGTAAAGAACGACGCTTTGTATAGGAGAATTATCCGCGCAAGATGAGAGCAAAAGAACGAAACAAATGAAAAAATGAGGTACCCACCCGGGAATCGAACCCGGGATCTTCCGATTGCCGGTCAGATATGATAACCACTACACCACAGGCCTCACCCAAACAAATGTCGTAATTCTTTCGCTCTCATCTTGCGCGGATAATTCTCCTATACAAAGCGTCGTTCTTTACGTTAATTATACTGCGTGTTTGCAGTTATAATGTATATAATGTTACGGCATGCGGGAGGTGCCCCTTTGGGGCATTGGTTTCTGCGCGTATGTAGAGGAATTACGACATTTGTTTGGTGAGGCCTGTGGTGTAGTGGTTATCATATCTGACCGGCAATCGGAAGATCCCGGGTTCGATTCCCGGGTGGGTACCTCATTTTTTCATTTGTTTCGTTCTTTCGCTCTCATCTTGCGCGGATAATTCTCCTATACAAAGCGTCGTTCTTTACGTTAATTATACTGCGTGTTTGCAGTTATAATGTATATATGTATATATATGTAACGTAAAGAACGACGCTTGTATAGGAGAATATGCCGCGCAAGATGAGGAGAGAACGAAACAAATGAAAAAAATGAGGTAACCACCCGGGAATCGAACCCGGATCTTCCGGTCATATCTGACCGGCAATCGGAAGATCCCGGTTCGATTCCCGGGTGGTTACCTCATTTTTTCATTTGTTTCGTTCTCTCTCCTCATCTTGCGCGGAATATTCTCCTATACAAGCGTCGTTCTTTACGTTAATTATACTGCGTGTCTGCAGTTAAAATGTGTATATGTATATATATATATATATATTAGGGTGTTTCATACCTATAGAGTAAAATAAAAATGAGCTTGGAGTTTTAATCCACACGTTTTCTCCGTATTCTAAAGAACAAGAAAACGTTTGTGCAAGTTTGAACCAGATCGCGCTGCATTTAGAGGTCCCCAACTTTGACGACTTTTTGTCAGTTCATTTCTCGCCTGCCTGCAGTGAAGACGGTTTTCTTCGTCACTTGAGCGGTTCGTGTTGTATAGCCTATTGGACAACTATGGAGGTAATTAATTATATATGCTACTAATTATCTCATTTTACCGTGGTATTGAAATTTATTATTATTTATTTCTGTCATTTTACTGTGGTAGTGATATTTATTATTAATATTACATGAAATTAATTAGTCTGTTGCATATTGGACAACTAAGCTAGTAATTATTTATGATACTAATTAATGTAATTTTACTGCGGTATGAAATTTATTTAATTAATGAATTGTCAAAGAACGTAGTGTACACGTATCAGTTTTATAAATAAAGAAAAGCAGTAACTGGGACTCGAACCATGTCATAGCCGTTTGGCGGCATCGCTCAAGTCGGCGTACACAGCACGCTATCCACTCCCTAGATGGTGTAGTGGATAGCGTGCTGTGTACGCCGACTTGAGCGATGCCGCCAACGGCTATGACACTGGTTCGAGTCCCAGTTACTGCTTTTCTTTATTTAATTAATGAAATTAATTACGATGTGAAATTATTTCTGTGGAATTATTTAGTTTGTTTTCTTTTCCAGGTGTCTACCAGAGCGAAAACAGAAGTGTTTCTTATTGGCCAGACGGATGCGAACATCACATCAAATGGCCTTCCAACTCAGTTGCAAGTACTCAAAAAGTACTTTTACCACCAAAAGGAGCAAAAATTTGGACGTACTAAATGCCTGAACCTGTGCCTGGATGCCTGTCTCATATTTTGGGAGAGAGCGAGAATCCCCATGATGCGTCGAGATTCGGCCTTGAGGAAGATGGAATCCCTTCTCAAGGAATACGACCGGCTTGTGAAGCACAAGTCACATAAAGCAGAGTCCTTCCGAGTGAAGGAGGCGATGTTCAAGGAGGCAATAGCGAAGGAGATCATGGACATTGCTCATTCACAGGCTAAGGAAATGATGAAGAATCAGGAGGACATCCACTTTCTCGACATGCAGCGTGAAGATCCAAATTCCTGCAGCATGGGCCCTGTTGACATGAAGCTTCACTATAAGGAGATTAGGAAAAGGAAGAGGCTGGACAAGATTAAGGAACAACAGGAGAAGGCCAGGAAGGAACAAGGAGCTGCAGAAGATACGGGGGCTTTAGTGATTTCAACTTCGTCAGAGACTGACTCAGATGTCGTTGACCCAACCGTGGAAGTTTTTCCATCCTCCTCCAAGGGAAATACCAAGAAGCGACGCAGGAATCTGATCTCACAGGATGTGACGACTACCTACGATCGGCTGAATATTTCGTACCGCGATTCAGCTATGTCGTACGCTGCAGCGGCTAAATCACTAGGTTTTGACTTGGATGAACTGTCCATTTCTGCCAGTACCATGTACCGCACACGCAAGGCTCTCAGGAAGGTGGCTGCTGAAAGTTATCAATCCGACGAAGTTTGTCCTGGTCAGCCTCTTGTCTTGCATTGGGACGGTAAGCTCCTACCTGACAATGAGCAATGGAAGGAGAGCGTTGACCGGATCGCCGTCCTCGTCTCTGGCGACGGCAAGGAGAAGTTGCTCGGCGTTCCTAAGGTGACGTCCGGAACCGGCGAGAAGATAGCGCGAGTTTGCTTGGATTTGGTCAAGGAACACAGGATGGAAGAGCGCGTGCGGGGACTGTCTTTCGACACGACAGCGTCGAACACCGGGATTCATATCGGGGCCTGCGTCCTGATTGAGAAAGGTCTTGGCAGAGAACTCATGTACTTCCCCTGTCGGCATCACATCTATGAAGTCATCCTCAGCTCCGTCTTCAAGCGTGCATACGGCCCTTCAAGTGGCCCCGATATACCCGTTTTCAAGAGGTTTCAGGCACAATGGAAGTTCATCGACCGGTTGGACGTGCGGCCGTACGATTTTGCTCAAGTCAATGACTCTATGAGGGAACTGAGGGAGAAGTCAGTCCTGCTGGTGAGAGGGATGGTGAGCACGTCGCATCAGCGCGATGACTACAAGGAACTGCTACAGTTGGTTCTCATCTTCCTGGGAGAAGCAAAAGTGGTGGATTTCCCTCTCAGAGCCCCTGGCGCTTACCATCACGCTCGATGGATGGCGATAGCCATCTACTCCTTGAAAGTAATTCTACTGAAGAAGCAGTTCAAGATGTCGAGTCACGAGTTGGAAGCTCGGACAGCCGTAGGTCTCTTCGTGTCCCTCGTCTACATCCGAGGTTGGACTCGTGCTGCAACCTCAAGCAAGGCTGCCGCAGTTGATCTGGAATTTCTGCGTGACGCGGAAGCCTTTGCCATGTCGGGATATTCGTGTGTTAACGCTGCGCAAGAAGCCATGTCTCGACACCTATGGTACATCTCTGAGACTCTTATTGCCATGGCGTTCTTCGACGCAGATGTGGCAGATGAAGAAAAGGCTCAGATGGTCGTCAGTTTGGGTAAGCCCGCATCGAAAAAGGAACTCAAGCGACCCCAAGGGAAGAACGTCAGGAATCTTGCCTCGAAACACCTGGCGGAGTTCGTGACAGGAAAGACGATGGCTTTCTTCCATGCATTCGACTTGGACACATAATTCTTGAAAAAGCCAGTTGCCGAGTGGACTGAAGTAGAGGGCTTCAAGCAAGCAGCGGCAACTGTTAACAAAATCTCTGTCGTCAACGATCGGGCCGAAAGAGCCATCGCGCTCACCAAAGAGTTCAACTGTTCTCTGACGAAGAACGAAGAGCAGAAGCAGTATTTGCTCAAAACTGTGATGCAGCATAGGGCGAAATACCCGAATAAAACCAAGAAGGATTTCATGGACAAATGATTCGCAAGAAGTGGTTATGTTTTTTGTATCTTTGTGAAAATGTGTAGTGAAATGGTACTCGTTTGTTGAATAAAAATTCATTGACAGATTTTTGTTTAATTTTTTCCGTTTATGATCTGCCAGAGCATCAAACTGGGAACCCGTAAACTTTAAACTATTGAATTAATACTTCGGTTTATCAGTCTCCTCAGCAAATGGAACAAGGGGATCCATGTGGATTAAAATTTTTCCAAACTTTTAATTTATGAAACACCCTAATATATATATATATATATATATATATATATATATATATATATATATATATAGAGAGAGAGAGAGAGAGAGAGAGCTTCCATTTCTCAGTTTGTTTATATATAGTCATTAATTTAGTGCCCTAACAGACTTCCCTCCACCCCGAATCGGGGTTACACGTTAGTGACGGATAAAGGAGAGAAGATGTTGAAGTTGTGATGAAAAGAGTTAAGAAGGAAATGAATATGAAATGCATTCAACGATCAATTTAAGTTAAATTGAAGAAACGAAAAGAAAATTTACAAGTATCAACTTCTATATTATTATTATTATTAGTTGTAGTAATAGTAGTAGTAGTAATAAGAATAATAGTAGTAGTAAAGTGTTTTTGCATTTTCTCTCCTCTCTTTTGTGTGTCGTTGTTGGCATCCAATCGAGAGACCATAAAAGGACTCGGGTCTCGCGTTGTTATGCGACCAACAAACCACCACCTGTGCTAGAAAAAAATATGAAAAAGTGCTTGGCATTCCCGAGGGATCCCTTAAGGCCTTAAGGGATAGAAAGAATTACGGGATAGAAGGACTTTAGGGATGAAGTCTGCAATCTAAATTCGACCTTAAAAATATTCCAGTCAGCATGACGAGAAAATAATCTGGAGTTCAATTTTAAAAACACGCTTTGAGCTACTTTTAACACACACACACACACACACACACACACACACACACATATATATATATATATATATATGGAGAGAGAGAGAGAGATAAAAGAAGACCCCAAAAAGTGGAAATCTTCTTTGGAAATTAATTAAGAGGAACCTTCCCGATCGCTCTTCGAAGGATTAATCCGCGCACGGAACACCAATGCACGATCACTCTCTCCCAGTCAGGGGGCTTCACCCCAACCGTCGGGACTGCTGCGGGGGATTCGTATGGTGAAGCGAGGAGCCCATCAATAAAGAACGGAGAACTAAAGGACAAGAGGAACTTCTAAACAGCGCAACAAACCACCGGACAGTTAAGGGAGATGGAAACACACAAAGAAAATGAACACACACACACACAACCTTGGTTAACCTTGGCTTTGGTTCCGCCCGAATTGTTCATTCAGCCGAAAGGCAAACTTGTTGTTCCACCTTAGACCTACAGCTTAACGTGGAATCCGAACTACGACCCAACACGGGCGGTCAGAAATTACAAAGTCCTTGGCCGGACTCGATCTCACGACCTCTTGATCAGCAGCCCAGCATCTTAACCACTAGGCTATCCATTTATCCACCAACCAACTTTTATTGTATGGAAGGATGAAAAGCTGGGTTTGCTGAGCGGCACCTGCCATCACTGTGAATCGAACCCGGGCCGGTGAATTCGTAGTCAGCGATGCTAACCACTACACCACCGAAGTGCATATTATATATATATAAGTTATATATATATATTAGTAACACGAAATTTATGTATTAACTGAAGGTAGCAAAAATCTCAAATTTGTACCAGTGAATATATCCAAGAAAATGTTTTAAAACAAGTGAATATGAAACAGAAAATAAATTAATCCTCGCAGACACGAAAATCGCGGCAAAACGTGACCGAAACACGTTTGAAAAGTTTCCTCAAAACGATTCTTGAAAAAAATAAATAAATAAATAAAGTTTTTGGAGTAAAACCTTTGTAAGATTTGAGAAATCTTCGAAATCTGATCAAATGTTCAAAATAACGAAAAAGAAATAAATAAATGTTCAAATTTTATGGAATTCATCAACCTCTTTTAACCGCGGTAAAAACTAGACCTAAAACCCCATTTGTATTATTTTTTTTACGTTTCGTTAATCTAGAGCCGCACTCAGCAACTGATTTAAATGCATAAATCAAATGAAGATCGGTGACAAACGGTTTAAAACGATTTTATTATTGAAACGAGTCGACATTATTATATTCGCAATGTAAATTTTTGGAAAAAAGTTCGCCTAGAAACAGAATTTTTAAAAAGCATAAATTTAGCACTCACTTTTGTTTTTTAAATTTTATTAGTGTCACCAAAAAAGAATAAAATATTCAAAGAAAAACGCAATAATACCAATTAGTAATTCTTTATGTTTGATGAAATTGTTTCTGGGCAAACT
>JAJOZX010001556.1:847500-860367 GCA_023014485.1 Bathynomus jamesi
GGAGTAATGGTGTTACATGCCCCAATAATGCGCTGCCGCAAATGTTCAACACTCCTAATTTTCTCTGCGTATACCAGCGCTTTCGAGTGGCCCCCGAGATAAAAATCTAGTGGCGTGAGATCCGGGCTTCTAGCTGGCCATTCCACAGGCCCTCGACGTCCTATCCAATGGCCAGGGAATTGTTGGTACGGGTATTCCCTTACTTGGGTGCTGTAATGTGCGGGAGCGCCGTCTTGCTGGAACCATGTTGGGAAATTTCCTTCTTCGTTCGAGACACTGGGAAATGCTTCTTCCTTGAGCGTACGTAGGTAGGTGCCTCCAGTGACACGTTCATCGCCTATGATGCGATCCTTCCAAATGCCACACCATACCATCACCCGAGATGCACCTCGTTCCTTTGAAGAGGTATACCAGTGACGGTTGTTTTGAGACCAGTAGCGGGTGTTCTGTCGATTTACCTCACCATTTCCATAAAAAACAGCCTCGTCACTGAACAGAATGGTGGACGGGAAATTGGCATCCCGAGCATATTGTTCCGTAGCCCATTCACAAAATTCCATCCGCCGATCGGGATCATCATCATCGCTTAATTTCTGTAGGATCTGAAGTTTATATGGATGCCATTTGTAAGCCTGAAGAATGCGATGGATGCTACTTTTCGACACTCCTGTCTCGGCGGACAATCGCCGAAGAGACTTATTGGGACTTCTGTTAAAATGAGCCAGGATAGCAGTCGCTGTATCATCGTCAGTGGACCTCCTTGAAGGTCTACTGCGTGGTTTATCTTCTATGGATCCTGTTTCCTTAAACTTTGCAACAAGTCTGCTAACACAACTCTGTGTTATTGGCTCGCGGTCTGGATGCAGTCTGTTAAATTCAGCAGCGGCCTCTCTTTGACTCCGATTTCCTATGAGTAGAATTATCTGGATTCGTTCTTCCTTGCTCACAGACATTATGGCCTGTAGAAATAGAAAAATATGAATTATGGTTTGTAGAAATAGAAAAATATAAATTTCTCCTATGATGCCGGACTTATGGGACACCCTATATATATAATATATATATATATATATATATATATATATATATACTGTGTATATATATATATATATATTATATATATATATATATATATATATATATATATATATATATATATATACTGTATATATATATATATACTGTGTATATATATATATATATATATATATATATATATATATATATATATATATATATATATATATATATATATATATAATGTTATAATGTTTCAGACCAACAAAGACCCTAGGATCCACTCATGGCTGGTCTACCTAACTGTGTTCGTAATCGTGTATTGTGTATACACATACGAGGAAAAGTGTAGGTGTGGCTGTAAAGACTGTACAGTAATGTAGAAATGTGTGTGCACCCATTATGGGTCTCCCATTTAAAGGTGTTTGTGGGGCAAGTGAAGATCATGAGTTTTTCAATACCTCACAGTACTATGGGGGGCACCGCTCGGCAGAGGAATCTCTTTAAATGGTGTTGTAAGGACAGAGAGTATCCCCTAACCAAGACGCTGCCTCCCTATATCCACAACACTTGTGTTGAGCTGTGGGATCTATCCCCACAAAGCCTTAATTTACTACCTTAAACTATACCCTTTCTATCAACATGCGCGTCCAATCGATTCTTAAACATGTTTATAGACGGCTACTAATTACTTCTACGGCAAACTATTCCAGCTATTTACTATTCTATGCGTAAAAAGTTTTTCGCAACTGCTGTCTCGAACCTTCTACTTGTCAACTTACACCCGTTATTTCTAGTCCTATTATATTGAGATATTTCGAAAAAGCTATCTCTATCTACGTTATCAAACCCATTCATAATTTTGAAAACCTGGATTAGATCACCCCTTAACCTCCTAGTCTCGAGTGTAGTCAATTTTAACTCTTTAAGCCTATCCTCGTACGACTTTGACCTAAGAGACGGAATCATCTTAGTTGCTCGTCTTTGAACTCTTTCGATTTGTCTATATCTTTGCGCATATGCGGATTCCAAAATTGGACCGCGTACTCCAAATGGGGTCTAACTAATGATTTATAAAGAGGAAACTATAATATCGCGCGATTTATACTCAAAATTTCGAGCTATAAAACCTAACACTTTGTTCGCCTTAATGACCGCCGCTGTACTTTGTTTCGCTACTTTTAAATCACCAGTGACTATAACTCCTAAATCTTTTTCCTGCTCTACGCTTGTTAAATCTTCCCTGACATACTATACGCAAAATTACCGTTACGCGAACCTATATGCATAATTTTGCACTTATCCACGTTAAATCTCATTTGCCATGTGACTGACCAAACAACGATTTTATTCAGATCTTCCTGAATTTTACATCTATCTTCGTCATTAATCGCCCTACCACCCAGCTTCGTGTCATCCGCAAACTTTGAAACTGTACTGACTAGGCCGACATCTAAATCGTTAATATATATAAGAAAAAGCAAGGGGCCCAATACAGAACCCTGAGGAACGCCACTCGCTACATTAGCCCAACACGACTCCGCTCCATCAACGACCACCCTCTGTTTCCTGCCTCGCAACCATTCTTCTAGCCAATTTATTACTACACCCCTGATTCCATGAGCCTTAGTTTTTTCAATCAGTCTTTTGTGCGGCACGTGTCAACGCTTTTGAAAATCTAAATACACTACATCAACCGCCCGATGTCTATCGTAAACGTTAACCACGCTTTGGAAAAATTCTAAAAGATTAGTTAAGCAAGATTTGTTTCGCCTAAAACCGTGCTGCGTATTTCTGACCAGATTATGCACTTCTAAGTGTTCGACTATACGATCCCTAATTATTGATTCCAGTAGCTTACCTACAACAGACGTTAAACTGATTGGCCTATAATTTCCCGCCGCACCTTTATCGCCTTTCTTAAAGATAGTTTACGTTCGCTAACTTGAAATTATCTGGTACGCACCCCTCAGAAATAGACGCATTAAAAATCTTTGTTAGCGGCACAACAATGCTATCTTTTAATTCTTTTAGTTGTATGGGATATATATATATATATATATATATATATATAATATATATATATATAATATATATATATATAAAATGCCATTCCATCCCAAAAGTTGCAATTAGCCAACTGATATTAGTTTAAAAATGAGAGGTGAAGCAATAGAGGAAGTACAATAATTTAAGTATATGGGTCAAGTTATCACCAACTCCTTGAGTGATGACTCAAATATAAGAAAACAATATCGAAGCCTTTGTGCTAAAGCGAATATGACTAGAAGAAACGTCCGGTCCCGTACGAGTGAAACTATAGACCCTCTTTCGTACTTTCTCCAATAATATATACGGACAGTAACTCTGGGTGAATTATGAAAGTGGTTCTGGCAGAACCCTAAATTTGCTATACAACGCATCTTTTTTACTTCTACATAAATTACCCCCGAGATGCTCAGCTTAGCAAATGTTTGCTAACTGCAGTGTCTCGAGCTTCTCGGAGGTAAGACGTGCTTAATGCAGTCTAATGTGAAGAATTAAAAAAAATCAACCAACCCGATCATCCAAGCTATTCATCATTCCTGGCATATGTATTCTAAGCTATGGAATTCATCGTATGAAAACGTTTGTCTGTAACTCCACTTAAGTTCGACATTACTATTTTTCATTAATTGTATTTCCATCTTAAGTATTTGAATTTTCATTGGATTCTATTTTCACTTTGTATTGTTAATATTTGTCAGATGGACTGATGGTCTGCCAATAAACTTTTTCATTTTAATTTTCATATACAGTATATATATATATATATATATATTATATATATATATATATATATATATATATATATATACACACACACAAGGTGTTTCATAACATGTGGGACGCACTTTCACATATAACCATATGCCCGAAATCGCTTTGTTTCCGAGTTACAGCCCGTTTTGTGTTCCAGCAATTCTTTCCGCAAACTGTTTACAAACACTGCTTGCCGACAATGTTTGTGAGTGTGTACGAGACTTATTTCATGTATGGCCTTGCCGATTGTAATGTTTCGTACACTTTATGACATGTTTAATATTGTTGAGTGTAGAGCCATCAGTCAGTCAGAGGTGCATCGGGATGTTTCACTGTTCGTATTCGTAACTTCTTACCGTGAATAAGTGCAGTCCGGTGAAAAAAAAACCTTAAAAGTTTTTGTGCTATTCAGTGATAGTGTGCATTTGAAGTGAGAATGGAGGCTTATTCAAACAGAGAAATGGCAGTCATGCATCTCATGTATGGACATGCCGAGTGTAATGCGGCCGCAGCAAGACGTCTGTATGCCGAAAGGTTTCCGAATCGCCGTCTGCCAGATACTAAGACCTTTCAGAGAATAAACGAGCGTCTTGGTGATACAGGATCATTCAACAAGCGAGTTTCAGATGGTGGTAGACCAATTAGCGCCAGAACTGTTGAACTGGAGGAGCGAGCCCAGGAATCGCGTGGAGGAACATCCTGTTGTCAGCACGAAGGAAGCAGCAGCAGAGGGTGTAAGATACACAACTGTGTGGACAATTTTACGGGAACAGCAGCTTTACCCATATCGCATTCAGAGAGTACAAGGCCTTACTGAAGCTGATTTCCCACCACGAGAGGCTTTTTGTACTTGGTTCCTTCAACAGCGTGCTCGCGATCCTCTTTTTCTATCCTCTGTGGTGTTTTCTGATGAGGCTGCCTTCACAAGAAATGGCGTGATCAATTTTCACAACACTCATCACTGGGCCGAAGAGAATCCGCATGTCATCATCCAGTCATTCCAATTTTTTAAGGAATGATTTAAGCGATTTACTAGATGAAGTTCTTCTTGGTGTCTGACGTCGTATGTGGTTTATGCATGACAGCGCTCCGCCCCATTTTAGTCGAGTAGCCAGAGACTATTTGGATGACCATTTCCCTGATAAATGGATAGGTCGTGGAGGACACATTGCGTGGCCTGCTCACTCCCCGGACTGAATCCACTCGATTTTTACATGTGGGGTCATCTGAAATCCATCGTTTACGTGACACCCATTGGCAACGTTGAAATGCTTCGCCAACGTGTAGTACAAGGATACCCAAAAATCCGAGGAACACCTGGAATGTTTGAACGCGTCAGGTAGTCTATGACGAGGCGTGTTCAGGCGTGTATTCAAGCGCAAGGCGGTCATTTTCAGCACTTCCTTCAAAGGTAAGGCGGACACTTGCTGGAACACATAAAGAGCTGTAACTCGAAAACAAAGCGATTTCGGGCATATGTTTATATAGTCTTTTTTTATTGTTTTCAGGTCCTGAATCCATCCTGAAAGTGCGTCCCACTATGTTATGAAACACCATGTGTATATATATATATATATATATATATATATATATATATATATATATATATATATATATATATAATTTGCTATTAGTGAAGTGGAGTGTGTAAATTTGCACAAAGATTTAGGTAGGCAGCATCGTTTCTATTTTCAAAAATTCAATTTATTCTTCATTGTTCTCTATTATTCACATAGTTAAACCAATTTTACTTTACTCCGAATTAACAGGATAATTCCATCAATATAACCTTGTTAACCTTGTTTGGGTTCCGTGCGTCGGTCTTTCTTCACACGAAGGTCAAGCTGGTGACCCTGCCTCTAGGCCTGGCTTGGTGGAGGAGCGAGTTGCTCTCCTGCGCTCTTCATCGTACATAGCTAGGTACACCCGGCTCATCTGGTACCGTCCTGAGCCAGACATCTAGTCTTCTCCTGAAGACTTCAACTTTGACCCCTGTAACGTTTCTAAGGTCCTTTGGAAGCTGGTTGAAAATTCTTGGCCCCCTGAAAACCAAGCTATTTTCCTTCAGAGTTGAGGTCTCTTGTCGGGCCTTTAATTTGGGAACACTACACATTCTGCCTTTCCTATTTTCCAGCGTTGTCTGGATGGTAATTGGGTTTAGTTTGAGGTTTGGTACCAGTTTCGATTATTTTCCATATGTAAATTATGGTATACCTCTCTTCTTCTTTCCAGGGAGTACAGAGGTAGTTTGCGTAGTCTTTCCCAGTAAGTAGTTCATTCTTTGGCTGATCAAATCTTGGCTGTGAAATGTGTGTGCGTTTCTTCTTGTTTATTAATTTCTTCCTTTTTATATGGACACGTCAAAACTGAGCAGTTTTCAAGTTTTGGTGTGATCAGTGTTCTCAGCAGGAGAATCATTACTGTCTTGTCCCTCCTTTTGAACGTTCTTAGTAGCTACCTGTCCCGCGACTCTTTTTGCTCTGTTTATTGCTATCTGATTTTGTGTTTCGAATTTCGCATCACGGTCATTATTACCCCCAAGTCGACCGCTTTCGTGCTGCTTTGAATTTCTTGTCTATCTGGAGCATAATATGAAGTCTGTTTAAGTTCCTCATTTCTACCATATCTCAAGAGCTGAAATTTCTCGGTGTTAAATGTCATATTGTTGTCTTCTGACCATTTGTATATTGTGCTTGTGTCTCTCTGCAAGGCCTCTACTTCGTTTGCATCGCTTATTTTTCTGCTGATCTTCGTATCGTCCGCGAATAATGTTACTATACTGTTGCTGTTTACTTCACTGTCTATTAGGGCGGCTCGTTTTTACACTTTTTTCGATATTTGATTGGGGGTAGTGCGGAAAAGTTGCGATTTGGAGAGAAAATAAAGTGTGTAAAATTTTTTTGATCTACGTCAATACCTTCCGGTGGCGGCGAGTCCTTAAAAATCGAAAAATAGGCCTAACGGGGTAGATTGGAAAATGGTTTTAAAGTCTTACAAAATAAACAATAAAAATTTCAGCACAATCTGTTAATAACTTCCGGTGGCGTCTTAGCCGTTAAAATATCCAAAATATTGATTTAAAGCAAGTTTTAACAAGATGTTATACAAATGTTAATTCCGGTATATTCTGTGCAAACAACCCTGAGAACACTATATAGGCTTGAATAAATTAATAGCAGTCATTGAACAATGAAACATTATATAAAAATTATATAAAATTTTTGTGTGTTTTTAGGCCTATTTTTCGATTTTTAAGGACTCGCCGCCACCGGAAGGTATTGACGTAGATCAAAAAAATTTTACACACTTTATTTTCTCTCCAAATCGCAACTTTTCCGCACTACCCCCAATCAAATATCGAAAAAAGTGTAAAAACGAGCCCCCCTACTGTCTATGTCTGTCAACATGATAATGAACAGGAGTGGGGCCAGCACTGTACCTTGTGCTACTCAGCTGCGTACTTCTGATTCTGATGATGATACACCTTGAATTTTGACCACCTGTAGTCGATTTTTGAGGAAGTTGTAGATCCATTTTCCCACTTTGCCTGTTATTCCCATGTTTCATTTTATGTGTTATTATACCATGATCGCATTTGTCGAAAGCTTTAGCAAAATTCGTGTATATGATATCATAGTTTTCATTGCCTTCAAGTGCATCTTGGATATTGTTATTATGTTCTATAAGTTGTGATAGGCATGATCTCCCTGATCGGAATCCGTGTTGATTTTCGTTGAAATTTTCCAATGTCTCCAAGAAGTCATGGATTTTCTCTCTGACTACTTTTTCCCCGGCAAGAAGTTATATATATATACACAGTATATATATGTATATGTGTATATATATATATATATATATATATATATATATATATATATATATATATATATATATATGTGTGTGTGTGTGTGTGTGTGTGTGTGTATTTTAATGATAATAATAAACTATAAAATTCAAGTAAATCACTTTAAAAATATACTTTAAAAAAAAATGGTATAAAAGCGATGCTGAGAATTCAAACAGAATCGATTATTCCCTCTCGTAACTGCGGTCAGGGTAAAAAAAAGGTCAAGAAAGGTCAGAGGAAGTTTTGTAAGAGTCAATAAAGATAGTGGAAGAGGTTATGCAAAGTAAAAAGGGTCAAAGCAAGTATTATGAAGGGAAAAATGGAAGATGAGAGAAGGTCCAACCAAATATTTTGTTGGTCAGATGAGGGAGGTATGGTAAGGGAGGGATGGTAAGGTAAGAAAAATGAGGGAAACTGCGAGGATTCCGAAACGCAAAATGAGATCAATTAAGCATTTTCATTCTAAAACTGTCATGATAGTAATAATTATCAATGAGGAGGGCCGGAGACTGGCACAGCGGTCACTCATGTCAAATGAATACGGCCCACTGCGCTAACTCCTGGATAATTATTATTATTATTAATTAGCACCATCGAGAGTCGAACCCCGGACCTCGGTGTTTTCACTTGGTTTATAGGGAAACGATATTATTACGGGCGCTGTCCTACGGGTATTACACTAAGGTTTCCGAACCTCGAGAGAAAATTAAAAACAAGGAATGATTTAAAAACAAGGAACAGTTTTCAAAATCAAACGCTTGGTTGGTCAAAACAAAAAACAAACAAAAAAGTACTTTATTTTGTCTTTTATAATATATAAAAAGAGTAAATAATAATTATTGTTCTACAAAGCTACAAAACAAATGGAATTTGTAAAACTTTTCTTGAACTTTAGGGATGGAATGAAAAAAAAAAGTGGTCACAACAAATAAGAATGAAGAAATAAAGGCGAAAATACAATATTTTAGGACTGAACAGGAAAGTAAAGAAGGAATATTTTTACTTTGAATTCTATTTTGATCTTTCTTCTTTTTATTTCATTTTTTTATTACTCGTTTTTTTCTACTTTTCTTCTCTTAAGTTTGCGCCTTCCAACATTTAGTTGTTGAAAGGAAAAATCTGCTGAAACAATAAATCAAGTCGCAAGTCTAAAAACTTATTATGCAAGGCAACAGAAATACAGATTTATTTCATCTCTCTCTCTCTCTCTCTCTCTCTCTCTCTCTCTCTCTCTCTCTCTCTCTCTCTCTCTCTCTCTCTCTCATTTGACCATTTGGATTCCTACAAGCTACTTGGGGACTCCAACATGGGTTTAGACGGCATAGGTCGTGTCTCACTATCATGCTCGAGTTTTTCTACGTCATGTTGAGTGAGTATGATAAGAGTAGGGCGATTGATTAGAAGGCCTTTGATAAGGTACCTCACCGCCGGCAAATGGCCGAAGTGCGCGCGCTGGGTATTGGTGGGGAAGTAGGTAGGTGGATTGGAAACTGGCGAAAAATGCCACAAAGTTAATCCCTTTCGTTAGGCATATGGGCTACAATCGACGCTTACGTGACGCGGGTTCAAAGATGTCGATTTTAGAAGCATGTTTAGTTCAAATGATAACCCAACTCGCAACAATGGTTAGAAGTTGGATTTGAAACGATTTAGGACTAGTATATGTGGAATTACTTTAACACGTTGATAGTTTAAGATTAAAACATAAGAAAACTCTGCAGGAGTTCGCTTGCACGGTGTCTCTGTGAGCAAGGTAAATATAGAGCTATTTATATATTCTCCACTTTCCTGTAAAATTTCCTTGGCTACTTTTCCAGGGTCAAGGTATTTTCTTCAACCTTTTTCCGTACCTGCCTCTGGCAGGGAGGGAGCGGAGGGTGGGGAGAGAGCCTTCTACTTTTCTATCCAGTTTTCTACTACTGCTAGCATAGTTGAAAGACAAAATTTTCCCTGGCACCCGTTGCCATTGGTACCTCCTCGGTATGGGCCGCAAGGCCTTTTGAGGTACTTCTTTTCCTTGTAACTCCTTGTAACTCTCTCTCTCTCTCTCTCTCTCTCTCTCTCTCTCTCTCTCTCTCTCTCGCTTCCATCAAACTCCAAATTAGTAGAACGGGAAGTTTGATGGGAGCTCTCTCGAGTCAAAACCTCCAAATAACACAGGTTCATTTTAAGGGAAGTTCCTTAGGAAGTTGGGGACACAGTGTAAGATCGTGAGATAATTGCTAAAGAAAATCATGAGTAACTTTTATAAGAAGCCACATATAAGAAATATTTATATACATTCAGTGAAAAATACTTATCGTAATGTCGTATGTTGAATTCGAACATGAAATTTATAATAATTATTAATAATTATGTTAAAATGGAATTTCACATCTTATAATGATTGTTACGAATTATTTTAAAAGCGAATAAAGTTATCTGAATGTTAAGATAAAAGTTGAATAAAGATTTATTTTAAAACGGAACCAAACATCATAACCATTTCGAGTATAGATGTACGAGATTTTAAAAAGGGCCTTATTCATCAGTCTCGTTTCTGGGGTCCTTGAGACAAGATCGCTGTTTGGTGCTGAAGAAATGTAATTTGTGATTTAAGAATTATTTAACTTAAGGTTTCCTCCACGATCCAGTGTTAAATTACAAATTCGCGCTCGCTTTCCCCCGTTATTATTACGGTGCTAACTAACATAAACCAGTAAATAGCTATAATCGTTGTCATTTCGCCCTCCCTCATTTTGTTAAAAAAAAAAATGTATATAGTACCACTCACTGATCCTTCCTCTAGGTACCGTTTGGGAGTGAAAGGTTTTCCTACCTAACACAACTTCCCGTTTCCAAACGATTGGTCGGACAAATTGTACCCGCTAGTGTACCCTAGTGGCAAAGCGTCGGGTTGTTTTGTTTTGGATTAATTTTTAGAGTCTCGGCTCCGACCTGAGATTCCAACTATTAAGGCGTTTCTTTGGGTCTTCTTTGATGCGGCAGAGGTTCGGACCCCACGTAAAGCTGTAGTCTCCTCCGTCACATGTGGTTTAGAGACGTTACGAAGAAGGCGAAACAACCCCAAACATTATCATGATTATCACATACATTATCCGAATTAATAAGTTGAATCGAGCACGAAAATGAATATGGCGACTTCCATAACGGCATGTACAATCTGTTAAAAACGTCCTGTGGTGAAACGTCTTGTTTCTCATCGACAAACAGGGTAAACAGAAGTTTCGCGCCACGACTTTTTGGACTGATTGTACAACAATGAACCGATGCTTAAAATAAGTGAGCAAAGGTAATTCCTTCAAACCAATTTAGATTCTTTCGTGGAAACGAATTGTGGCCAAAGTTGCCTTCACCAAATCCTTCATTCTGCACTTTCTTTTAATGAGTAAATGGGTACACAAGAGAAGTTTCGACGCATGATGCGAACGTGAAGTTCCTTCAAATGGTTTTTTTTTAACTTTCCTATAACTCTTATCAGCACATTTTCCTTTTTGCAGTATCTGGAGAGAGAGAGAGAGAGAGAGAGAGAGAATGCAACGTACAGATAAGGTTCTCTCTCTCTCTCTCTCTCTCTCTCTCTCTCTATATATATATATATATATATATATATATATATATATATATATACCGGGTGTCCCAATAAAATGTTTGCACATCATATTAAATTGACTACACTCGAGACTAGGAGGCTGAGGGGTGATCTAATCCAGGTTTTCAAATTATGAATGGGTTCGATAACGTAGATAGAGATAGCTTTTTCGAAATATCTCAATATAATGGACTAGAAATAACGGGTGTAAGTTGACAAGTAGAAGGTTCGAGACAGCAGTTGCCAAAAACTTTTTTACGCATAGAATAGTAAATAGCTGGAATAGTTTGCCGGTAGAAGTAATTAGTAGCACGTCTATAAACATGTTTAAAAATCGATTAGACGCATATGTTGATAGATTGGGTTAGTTTAAGGTAGCAAAATTAAGGCTTGTGGTGATAGATCCCACAGCTCAACACAAGTGTTGTGGGATATAGGGAGGCAGCATCTTGGGTTAGGGGATACTCTCTGTCCTTACACACCCCATTTAAAGAGATTCCTCTTCCGAGCGGTGCTCCCCATAGTACTGTGAGGTATTGAAAAACTCATGATCTTCACTTGCCCCACAAACACCTTGAAATGGGAGACCCAAAATGGGTGCACACACATTTCTACATAACTGTACAGTCTTTACAGCCACACCTACACTTTTCCTCCTAAGTATATTTATTGTAATGTATATGGTTGTAAATTTTGACTTGGTCCGCAATCGATATGGACCGCGACTTATTTTTGGTTGGCAAGGTACTAGTATTGATGGATACCGTAATGAAATTGACTGGATGCTTTGGATCGGATATATTTGCATGTCGGTTATAAATAGATATAGAGTGTAACATATTTGTGGATAGCAGTCTGTTATTATGACTTGATCCTCTGGATCCAGAGATTCTATTTTTAGTTTTAAATCGATAATTAATTAGTTTTAAATTGATAATTATTTAGTTCTGTAAAAATTGGTCGTTGCCAATGTACAGGCAGTTTTTACATAAATTTCTTATGTTCTTGTGGTTCGGAACCCACGTAAAATTGTAGGTCCCCTCCGCCACCACGGAGGACATACACAATTACGAACACAGTTAGGTAGACAGCCATGAGTGGATCCTAGGGTCTTTGCTGGTCTGAACATTATAAACATTATATATATATCATATATATAATATATATATATATATATACACACACACTTTAGATGATAATATGCGTTGATGTATTAGTATAATAGCACTTAGCAATAGTAGTACAGTAGTATAGTAATGGTGTATTGTACTTAAATAACAGTAGTATCCCTTGTTACAGGAAATGGCGGCATTGCAGTTATCGTTTGAGCAACGTATGGATTCTGAAGCACTACTGGAAGACGGAGAATGTGGCTGAGGTACAAGGACATTGGAGAAATGAGTTTGGAACGTTACCACCATCACGGGTAACAAATTACAAGATTACGTGATAAGTTTGAGACGACGGAACAGTGCAAAACGTCAACAAAGGCCGATCTGGAAGACGTCGCACTTCAACTGACAATGAAAGTGTTGAGACGTGTTACGGCCTTCACAAACTCTCCAAAAATTCTACAAGGGAATGTTCTCGTGAGACTGGTGTTTCTAAA